>JAVIAB010000047.1:89222161-89317161 GCA_032433765.1 Megaustenia siamemsis | reverse complement strand
TACGGTTTGTGGTCTCTTATAGGGAGGGACACAGCAGTCAAATCTTCCATACGGTTTGTGGTCTCCTATAGGGAGGGACACAGCAGTCAAATCTTCCATACGGTTTGTGGTCTCTTATAGGGAGGGACACAGCAGTCAAAACGTCCGTACAGTTTGTGGTCTCTTATAGGGAGGGACACAGCAGTCAAAACGTCCGTACAGTTTGTGGTCTCTTATAGGGAGGGACACAGCAGTCAAATCTTCCGTACGGTTTGTGGTCTCTTATAGGGAGGGACACAGCAGTCAAATCTTCCGTACGGTTTGTGGTCTCCTATAGGGAGGGACACAGCAGTCAAATCTTCCATACGGTTTGTGGTCTCCTATAGGGAGGGACACAGCAGTCAAATCTTCCATACGGTTTGTGGTCTCTTATAGGGAGGGACACAGCAGTCAAAACGTCCGTACGGTTTGTGGTCTCTTATAGGGAGGGACACAGCAGTCAAAACGTCCGTACAGTTTGTGGTCTCTTATAGGGAGGGACACAGCAGTCAAAACGTCCGTACAGTTTGTGGTCTCTTATAGGGAGGGACACAGCAGTCAAATCTTCCGTACAGTTTGTGGTCTCTTATAGGGAGGGACACAGCAGTCAAAACGTCCGTACAGTTTGTGGTCTCTTATAGGGAGGGACACAGCAGTCAAATCTTCCGTACGATTTGTGGTCTTTAATAGGGAGTAGGGAGGGACACAGCAGTCAAAACTTCCGTACGATTTGTGGTCTCTTATAGGGAGGGACACAGCAGTCAAAACTTCCGTACGATTTGTGGTCTCTTATAGGGAGGGACACAGCAGTCAAATCTTCCGTACGATTTGTGGTCTCTTATAGGGAGGGACACAGCAGTCAAATCTTCCGTACGGTTTGTGGTCTCTTATAGGGAGGGACACAGCAGTCAAAACTTCCGTACGATTTGTGGTCTCTTATAGGGAGGGACACAGCAGTCAAATCTTCCGTAAGATTTGTGGTCTCTTATAGGGAGGGACACAGCAGTCAAATCTTCCGTACGGTTTGTGGTCTCTTATAGGGAGGGACACAGCAGTCAAAACTTCCGTACGATTTGTGGTCTCTTATAGGGAGGGACACAGCAGTCAAATCTTCCGTACAGTTTGTGGTCTCTTATAGGGAGGGACACAGCAGTCAAAACTTCCGTACGATTTGTGGTCTCTTATAGGGAGGGACACAGCAGTCAAATCTTCCGTACGATTTGTGGTCTCTTATAGGGAGGGACACAGCAGTCAAATCTTCCGTACGGTTTGTGGTCTCTTATCGGGAGTAGGGAGGGACACAGCAGTCAAATCTTCCGTACAGTTTGTGGTCTCTTATAGGGAGGGACACAGCAGTCAAAACTTCCGTACAGTTTGTGGTCTCTTATAGGGAGGGACACAGCAGTCAAATCGTCCGTACGATTTGTGGTCTCTTATAGGGAGGGACACAGCAGTCAAATCGTCCGTACGATTTGTGGTCTCTTATAGGGAGGGACACAGCAGTCAAATCGTCCGTACGATTTGTGGTCTCTTATAGGGACAGTTTGCAGTTACTCTCTTGGTAATACTGTGGTTGTCCAAGATACATCTCACATTAATAAAAGTAAAGTACCCCCGTCACGCCAAGTGGCGTATAGGGAATGTGGTGTTAGTACCATAAATTTTACAAACCTTCAGCGCATGATTTTTTGGGTAATGTGGTCGGTATTACGCAAGTGCCGCTTTACTCTCCCATAAAAAAATCCTGTACCCATTTAAGGCTGGGTGAACCCGCAAGCTGTCGGTTGGGATCGAATCCTACCTCTTGTCCTTTGTAGTCCAGTTCACTAACCACTGCGCTATCGCGGCTCGAGTGTGGGTAAGTGAGTAGGTAAATGTGTGAGTGGGTAGGTGAGTTTGAGTGAGTTGCTAGGTGAGCATGGGTGAGTATGGGTGAGTATGGGTGAGTGGGTTGTGTTTTAGAAAGGGTCCATGTTTGACTTTTATTGCACAAAGTTGGTATGAACTAAGGTGACCATATTTTTGAAATCCCATTCCGGGACGGAATAATTTTACTTTAATTTTCCACCAATAAAATTACATTTCTTCTTGCTGTCATTTTTTGAAGTGAATAATACATACATTTTAAAACATCTAATAATATAGACCTACAATACGCTATCAGGATAATCAGGAGATAAAAAAAAAACAGTGATACTCACTTAAATTGAAGGTGAAACAGAGATGCTGTACTTTTCAGATGAGTGAATTGTCTGTAAAAGGTCCTTCTTTGTATGCAGCATCTTATAAAATTCGACACATGTTCCCTCATAGTTCACTTTGGTGATCAGCATGGCTTTTAAAGTTTCAACACCTAGTTGTGTTTTATCATTTGTCCACAAACTGTTCATCAGAGAAAACACTCGTTCTGTTGCAGCATTTGTTCCAGGTAGACACAAAAAGAACTCTGCCAACTTCAGAATATGTGAAACGGGCACATGATTGTTTATGAAGTGGGAAGCTAGTTCAACCCAACGCTGCCCTGGTAATGTTTTATTGAGACTCCACTCACTCATTTTTTGTGAAGTAACGAACTGTTTCATGTAGACATATTCGTCATACATTTCATTTTCTGGAAAGTCGACTGAAGGCACTGTTTGACTCACTAATGATGAAGACTTCTCAATATCTTCCCAATTTGGTGTTCTGTTCAGCATTACCCAGCTGTAAGACTCTTGGTTTTGAAAATTATTTGCAGCCCATTTCTTCAAATAACTTAAAGCTGTTTCATAAAATGAAGAAACACTGGCGTTAAACTTGTTCACATCATCACGTGGAAATCCTTCCATTTCCAGCTTTTTAAGGATTATCTGAACTCTTGATGGCAAGAAGCCGTCTTCCAGCTTGGACTCCAAGATAGCTTTCAACCTATTGATGTTGTCAATGACTTCAAATACAGTGACCATCTGTCCCTCTACTTTCTGCACTGCTTCGTGGAAAGAGGATGCCTGACTGTGAACCAAAATAAGCCATGCCTCAGACAGTGGGTTTTCAAAGAATTCCTGTATAAAAACTGGGCATCTGTCTTGAGATTGAAAATATGATTTTAGAGGCAGGAACATGTAAAGAACCCTTTCAACAGCAGGCAAGAGCGCAAGCCACCTAGTTTGTGCATAACCTAAAATCATCTGGAAGTCTGTGTCGACAAACTGACAAAACTCCTTGAGACTTTCAACTCTAACTGTGTATGATTTGAAGTACAGATAAATTTTTGCAATAGTCATTTCAACATCAACAGGCAATACGTCTGCAGCTGCTCGAACAGTGTTGTGGAAAATATGGCAAGCACACCCAACACCTATCAAACTATGTCCAAGGTTTTCTTTCAGTTTTGTGAAAACATTGTTCTGTCCTTTTCTTTCAGCGCCCCCAAATTAGAATTTGTGTTGTCTGCACATAATCCAACTACTTTCAGTTCTAAACCATTTTCAGTTAGACAGTCAATAAGAAAACTACTTACTATATCAGATGTTTCACCCAGCAATGACTTCAACTCTAATATTTTAACTTTCAGTCCCTTATTGCGATCAAAGTATCTGACAAGCAAAGGAAAAATCTTGATTTCTTTGTGGTTGGTGGCATCTGTCAGTATGGAGATAAATGTTACGTTTTCTAGGTCACATCTCAACTCGTTTAGAGCATGGGGCGTGAACACATTCCGAATAATAGCTTCTGTTTTCGTACGTGCACAAGCAAATTTTGGTTCTAAAGTAACCTGAAGCAATTTTGATGTGCAGTCCATAGATCTAAACGTGTGATTGTGCATCACTGTATGATATGCAAAGGCACCTTCTGTAGCAGCTAACTGTTCTTCTTTGTCACCAACTTGTTCAGCTCGAAAAAAAAATGTCAACGACGAGCTTGATGCAGCAGTAGCGACGGTTCTCTTATGTTTATCACTATTTATGTGGCTCTTAATATCACCACGTCCACTATGGTTAATAGTAAACCCGGATGAACATATATTACATCTTACAGTGAAGTCTGATGACGATGTAGACTTTTTTTTATAAAAGGGTATTCCTTTTGTAAATCTTGATTAAAACTACAATTACGCTTCGGTGCCATTTTTTGCCAAAGTGAAAGTGAAAGTTAGTAACACAACGAATATATACGAGATTTAAAACTAGGAGCGCATTCTACTGTTTTGATATTAAACAAAATTGTCTACACAGCAACGGAATAATATTTTTTTTTTATTGAAGAAATGTACGCCGTATACCAAAATGGCAAAATTGGTAAACGTTTGTGTCCCAAACTATTTTTTATCAAATCCGGGACAAAAGCCAAAAAATATGCCAAAATCGGGACAAAACCGGTACGGCAGCTAATCCGGGACAAAGGTTCAAAAAATGTCAAATTCCGGGTCTGCCCCGGACAATCCGGGACGAATGGTCACCTTATATGAACATTATATTTATCATTTGTTGTTTAGCTTGCATAGAAATGTTTGGTTGTCTTAGCAATGGTGACAGTTGGTATGTGACGGCATTTGCTCTTTGTATTCTCATATCATGTTATTAGAATTTCTTCATTTAATCTATTATACTCAAAGTAGGAATTTTAAGATGACCTCGGTTTGAATAAACCGAGTCCATAAGTATATATTTAGCACCTAGATTTAAAATAGGTTTATTTAACCAAAAAATAGGAAAACCTCTCTCAGACTCTAGCCAGATCTTCTACTTCTTCTGTTGTCATTTTCAAGGCCTCCTTGATGTCTTGAAACACCTTCTTCTTGCTCTGCCACTGATGCGTCCAAGAACTATCCTATCCTATTATTATTTCCCTTTTTTTAGCCCGCTGTGTCATTTGAAGTGACCATTGTATATGCATTTCCTTTGTAGAAGGGTGCTTGTAAGCCAGTTCTTTTCAATATTTAAATATGTTAGTATGTCTTCATTGTTCTTTACCACCATCGAAGATATCTTAAGGATGTTATTGGTTGTATTTTGTTTCGAATGAAGGGGAAGAGGTAGGGATTATACAATTATTTTAAGTTGAAACCAAACTCTACTTGAACAAGTAGCAAATTTAAGAGATATCGAATCCCAGCCCTTGTGACCAGCCTTCTTGTGTCACAGCCACGAGAAGTGAAGCGGTTTTTGGCGGATGATTCCGATAGGTCGGCGTTGATAAGTTGTTGATTACCAGTTAGCAAGTGTCAGGGACGTCTTACATCATCGGAACACCAGCCATGCCGGTAATATCCATAATGGCGGCTGACTAAAGGATCCCTGGAAACCAGACAGGCAGCTGAGATGACGTCAAACCGGGCCAATTATGAGCCCTATCTACTACGTCACGGTTTGTTGGGCATTTTGCACACAGTCGCTTCTCAACTGCAACTTCGAAATAAACGCAAAAAGCTGGTGAGAAGCAAGTTGTCTTATTAACGAGCTGCGGATTGGTTATTGGTTATTGGTTATGGAAGGCCTTGGTTTCACAGCAAACGAATTAAAATCCATAATTGCTCAACCGCCCGTGCCAGTGGAATCATCCGAATTACTAATTCATCTCCCAAACAAAGAAAGGTAACTGTAGTCCCCATCGTAGCAGTCTCAGCACACGCCAAAAGACATAATGCGAAACCGCGCAGAAAGTGAACACAGCCAACTGTTCCCCGTCATACGATATCATCATTCATCGTAAACAAGCGGGATATCGAATGTCCAAGGGAACTTCATTCTGTTGTGCTTTCTCGCTAATTTTCCCATGTCGCCATTTCAGTCCATCTTTATTTCAATAGGAAAAACCCGTTTATTTAGCAAACTTCGTATTTCTGAAAACGTCACACGTTTTGGGTGATCCCCATCAGGGGGAGGGATTAAGAGATCAGTGGCAGGTGGTAATGGAGAGATCCAGTGGTAAATACACGACGACGAATCATTTCAGATGAAGAAGCATGTTTACAGCACTCGGAAAAAAAAAATCACAAATAAGCTACAACAGAAAAAAAAAAACAAGAATAATATATGGTCGGAAGCAGGATCGAAGCAGTATCCGGGAGATACTTGTCTTAACAGATACATAATTTATTCCCGAGTTGTGATCGTAACCCTATGATATAGTCATGAGTACACCTGCGTGAAAGACATCGTCAAATATAGCTAAATGTTTAGTTAGCTGAGTAGGCCGTGTGATCTCTACCTGTTGGTCTCTTGTGGCAAGGCGCTGTGCCAAAGAATACGGGTTCAATCCTGCTTCGGACTTATTCTTTTCTGTTGTTGATTATTTGTGATTTGTTTCCGAGTGCTGTAAACATAACTATTCCTGTGAAATGATTCGGTCATCTATCGCCTCCGAAGTTTCCCTCTATAATAACAATACTTTATTATTATTTGTTTCCTGAAAACACGACGCCATTTCAAGTGTTCAAAATAACTTTTCACATCCGGTTATTGGAGTTCCCTGGTCGATAGTTTTGTGCGTGTGTGCAGCACTGTGGAGAGGCTATGAATACGGAAAACACACAAGATTAGGTCGTGCTTTTACCGAGAATATCACATGGGTAAGAAATTGTGCACTCTAAGAAGAATACAATGTGTACCACGAAATGAATTCAAGACTAATATAGAGATAAGAGAAATAGCCATGTAACCAACGGTCTCATTTACAATTAAGAAGAAATTATGGACATAATGTCAGACATGTGTGGAAAAAAGACAACAAGAGAATTCCAAAACAGGCTCTCCGATGGGAAAATCGGGATGCAGAAAAAGATGAAGATCTAGAGAGACACCGAAAAGAACATTTATAAGAGAAGCAACGTTAGCAGGCATAGACTCATTAGATAAGTTCGAACATCTCGACAAGAAAAGAGATTGGTAGTGAAAAACAATGCGAGCCCTATGCTATCTCTAGCGATGTTGGAAGGATCAAGATCTAGAAATTCTATCTATTGACCATCTCTTAGCCGTAGCCGGCCCATAGGGCATAGACCCAGATACTCTTTCTCTTATCTAAATTTGTATTCTAGCAATTTTCAATCCTTCTAAAGATATTTTATTGTCTCGCCATTTGTCTCTGTTCTGTGCAAGCAACTCTATCTCATTGAGGGAGCCGATTTTCCTCTTATCTCTTCTTTCGCACATGAGGGCTTGCTTTGTTATTCGGTTATTATCTCTCCTCATCACATGACCAACATATAACCATCGTCTTTTCTTGATTACTGAAGATATTAGTGGTTGATTTGCGATTTCTCTAATTTCCTCGTTTGTTTGGAATTCGTTCCACGCTATACCAAGTATTTTCCTTAGACATTTATTTTCAAATGCGTTCAACTTTGTTTGGATGTCTCTTGTTGTTTTCCAGCTCTCACATGCATACGTAAAGGTAGATAGTACGTTTGATTTGAATAGTCTAAGTTTTTTTATTTGTGCTGAGTTTTGATTTCCACAACTTTTCAAGGCTTCTAAAAGACATTACTGCTTTAGCTATTCTGATTCTAATTTCTTTACTAGTCCTTCCAGATCAATGTAACTTCCAAGATAAATGAAGTGGTCGATCTCTTCCACTGATTTATTTTCCATGTATATTCTGTCATCTGTTGGAATTAGGATTTTTTTAATGAATGATCTCAAGTCCAATTTTGCTGGCTATTGAGGACTTCCGGTGACATGGCGGCTATGTGTGGTCGTTTTTATAATTCGGCTCTTGGTGATATATTTTAAAGATTTGCGCGACAGTCTTGTTGTGAAATTATGTGCTGCTATTCCCCGTTTTGGTGTATGTTTAACTTCTGACGAGTGGAAGGACTGTGTAGCGATATTTAAGTGGAATATGATTTATTCTTCTTTGTGTCGTGTGTTCGAGGTTCGACAAGCAAACACATAGTATGACAACAATGACTCCGGCCGGGTTTGTTCAACCCAAATGTAAAAAGTCAGTGACGGTGGGTGGTGTAGAAGAATCGGAAATTATCAACGACCTAGAAAGCGAAAACAGCAAAGTGTGTGGTACATATGAGGCATATTCAGAACACGAAAGACGAATATGGCAGACCACCGTGAAAGAGATTGGAGCCTCATTACCGTTATATTTCAAAGAAAGACATGAGAGAAATTCTAACTACTGTTTTAGGAACGAACTAAAAATAGCCACATGGAATGTTAGGACCTTATACCAACAAGGAAAATGAGAAAATCTTATGGTAGAAGCAGAGCTATTAGACATAGGCAATTTAGGCATATCAGAAACAATATGGAAAGAAAGTGGATACATCCAGAAGCAGATATTGATTCAGATCACAATCATGTAATGATTAAAATGAAAATCAAATTAAAGAGAAAGAAACAAAAGACTAACTCAGCAATACTAATAGATATAACAGCTTTAAATCAGAAAGATGTAAAAGAAACTTATACAATACAAGTAAAGAACACATATAAGAAACTGCTAGAAGAAGGGATTGAGCAATACAGAAGAGAAAATCCTGAAGAAAAAGTCACAACCAAATGGCAATGCATAAAAAAAAACAGTATACACGAATCCTGTGACACCTTGCCCAAAAAGGAAAGTAACAAAATACAAAAATGGATAACTGACAATCTTAGAAAAAATGGAAGAAAGAAGACAAGCGAAGAACACTACCAGATACAAGGAAATTGATAATGAAAGACGCAAAATGTGCAAAAAGGCAAATGAAGACTGGCTCAACCAAAGATGTCTAGACGTCGAAACTATGGGAAGTAAACCTAATTTAAGAGGGATGCACACAGAAATAAAGAGAATAACTAATAAAGACAAAAAAGCGGCGGGAAGCGGATATATTGCAAACCAAGATGAAAGAATGCTAACAGACAACAAAGATATAATCGATTATGACAGGAATATATAACAGAATTATTTCATGACGAAAGGTACAAAAACCATTTATAAAATGTACATTCAGCTATAAAATCCTGAAATCTAAAGTAGAAAAAGTTATAAAAACAATGAAAAAGGGAAAGGCAGCAGGACACGACAATATACAGATAGAGATCATACAAGCACTAGAAGATTTTGGCATTGAAGTGATCACAGACATATACAACGACATATACCATACAGGATACATACCAAATGAACTAAAAACATCAACTCTCATTGCATTGCCTGAAAAGAATGGTGCAGTTGAATGCAGTGATTTCAGAAAAATAAGCGTAATAGGCCAGGTAACCAAAATGTTACTAAAAGTTATACAGGGTAGGATTCAGAATAAAATTAATACTGAATTAGATGAGCAGCAATTTGGATTCAGAAAAAAAACAGTGGGACAAAAGAAGCCATTCAGCATGAGGACATTGATTGAAAAGTACACAGAAGTGAACAAACCAATATATGCCTGCTTCATAGACTACACCAAAGCATTTGATAGAATACACTATAATCAACTTATAGACTGTCTAAAAGATATAAATCTGGACGACACAGACATACGACTAATATGTAATTTGTACTGAGAGCAAACAGCAATAATAAGATATAACAAGGAGAACTCTACACCCATGGACATAAAAAAAGGAGTAAGACAAGGATGCATCCTATCACCAAGCTTGTTCAATCTATACACTGAGCAAATCTTTAAAAACATCTCAGAGATGTCAGGCCTAAACATTAATAGAAAGATAATCAATAACCTAAGATATGCTGATGATACTGTACTACTAGCAGGAAATCCGAAAAATCTACAACAATTACTTAATGTAATAAACATGACAAGCAAAAAATATGGACTAGATATGAATATCAAAAAGACTGAAATTATGATCATCAACAAAGAAAATTCTCAAGACCTACAATTTAGTATCAAAAGTTGAAGGAATACATCTGGAGACAGTCCAGAGTTACAACTACCTGGAACATACTATAACCAGTGATGGAAAAAGCACAACTGAAATAAACAAAAGAATAGGTATGACAAAAAGTAATTTTAATGCCATGAAAAATATACTAACATCAAAACAAATAACACCAGGGCTAAAACTAAGAATAGCAAAATGTTACATCTTCTCAATATTCCTATATGGTTCAGAAACATGTACATTAGACAAGAAAACAGAACAGTCGATCAATTCACTTAAACAGACAGATGTCTTCAAGTGAGAGTCTGGAATCCTACTCTGATTGAGTGTTGATCACAGAGAGAGAGAGAGAGAGAGAGAGAGAGAGAAAGAGAGAGATTATTTATATTATGACATCCGAGTGTTATTCCAAGCATGCCCCTTAAGGATCATAAAATAATCTCATTTATAGTTATTCGAAGGCCCCGGTATCACTGCAAGCGAATGATAATCTATAATTGCTCAACTGTCCGTGCTAGTGGAATCATCAGAGTTAAAATCGCATCGAATAATCAAACAAAAAATGGCAGTTGCAGTCCCCGTCATAGCAAAGACAGCACACGTCAAAAGACATAAACCGTAATTAGCACCGAAAGTGAACGCAACTGAACTGTCCTTCATCATACGATATCATCATTCATCGTAAGCAATTTGAATATATAAATACCATCTGGATGAAACACACAGCTTACGGTGTGCGGAGAGCACTAAACTCAGTAGCTCCGGCAACAAGCCGGATTGGAATATGAGGAAACTGCAACAAGGAGCACTTTTCAGACAGTGCCACCATGGTCTCTTGCCGCCTGTCCGCCACATTGACTGGAAGCCAATATAATCAAGCATATAATCTCACTATATGTATTAAATAAATCTGGTGACAGCACACAACCTTGCTTAACACCCTGTTTTATTTGTTGAAATATTCCCAATTGATTTCTAGTTCTTATGGCCGCTGTTTGTTGCCAATACATGTTCTTTATTGTTCTTAGATCTTTGTTGTGTACATTTCTGTCTAAAATTTTGATTACTTTTTGGTGGTTTACTTTGTCAAATTCTTTGGTATAATCTATGAAACATAGATATAGATCTGTTTTCATCTCTATGGCTCTTTCTACTAAAGATCTTATGGTGTATATGGCATTGCTCGTTCCTTTATCTCTAACAAAACCACACTGTTCATCACTAAATTCTGGACTGATTTTGCTTCACACTCTTCACATGATGATTCTTAGTAATATCTTAGTCATGTGACTCCTAAGGCTTATTGTGTGATGTTTATTGCATTCAATCGCATCAGATTTCTTTGGTAGGGCTATGAATATTGATTTTATCAGGTCGTGCGGTACATTTCCACTGTATTAGATATCCTTCAATATTTGTATTATTATTTCTATTCCAGAATCACCCATGGCTTCAATCTCTTCTTTAGTTGTATTATCTGGTCCAGAAGCTTTTCCTGCTTTCATATGGCGCAAGGAGTTTTCTACTTCTTCTTTGAGCATTTCTGGTCTTTCCAATATCATTAATATTTACTTCTGTTCGTTCATCATCATAAAGATCCTTAATGCATTCTGTCCATCGTTCCCTTATGCTTTCTTTTTCAATCAACAGTTCTCCTTCCTTTGATCTTAAACATTCCGTTTTTAATTGCTTTTTTCTTCCTCCTATTGATTCTTCAATTTGTTTGTATGTAAGCTTTGTCATCTAAATTTTGTTGCGTTTCAACCTCTTCGCATCTCCGTTTTAGCCATGCTTCTTTTCCGTCATTACATTTGATTACAATTTCTTTATTTAATCTATTATACTCATCTTTGTTGATGATCCTTCTCTCCTTCTTGTATCCATTAGATGTGAAATGTCATTTGTCATCCATCATCCATTTCTTTCTTGAATTTGTCGTCACTGGTGGTATGAACTCTTTTGATGTTTGTTGTAATGATTCTTATAACATTTCCCACTGTACATCAATGCTTTGTATCTTCTCTTTTGCATTGTACCGGTTCTGAATTGTGATGTTATATTTTTCTAGTAACATCTTGTCGTTGTGTTGTTTGTTCCTGCTGAAGGTCTATTGAGGCGAAACGTCGTTCAAATTTGTGTCGTCATTAATTACATAAAGCTTTTTATCATACCACTTTTTCTATGTGTGTGTGTGCATTTCTCCTCCTTATTTAAGGAAACAACATGCAGGTACAGTGGAGTCTTGGTCAGTTCTTATACACTAACTGTGATGCCAGCAGTCACATCTGTCGAAGACTGCTGGTAGTTAATTTCAGGCCAATACATCCGTCTTTAAAGTGGCATTTTTGGTACCTGGCTGGTCTCCACACTATAATCCATTTTAATTACATTAGTCAAGTTATCAGGGTTATAGATGGATATGATGTAAAATATTTCTAATGTTCAGTTCACACACACAGACACCTGCGGTGGCTGGTGGCTTTCACTCCTTGTATGCTTAAGCATGTATGCTTACTTGCGTTCACTTGATGACTAAAGAATCACACCTTTTCGTCATCCGCCCTTAAAAAGATTTTAAGCGGGCGTGCCTGCGTCGTGTTGTAGTTTGCAGTAAAGCTGATATTTGCACCTTTCGGCCCAACACATCCGACTTCAGCACGACATATAGTAACTCAACGCATCAATGGACGAACGCAAAGAAGTAGAGTCTTTCATTTTGTTTCGAGTAGAACACATTCCATTTTTGGCAATAGAAACAAGAAAAAGAGTTCTTAAATGTTATGTAGAGCCAGTCTTAACATATGAATGTGAATCATGGATAATGGGATAACAGACAAGAAAATCACTGGAGTCTGTAGAAATGTGGTTTTACAGAAGAATGTTGAGAATACCGTGGACAGCTAAGAAGAGTAATGAAAACGTTCTGAAAGAGGTCTAAGGAAAAATAGAGCTAATTTCCAATATTAGGAAGAAACAATCGTCATTTTTTAACATTGCAATGAGAATAATAATGTTTACTATCAGTGGATAAAGAGATACAGCGAAGACGATGACGCTGGATAGGACACACACTACGGAAGCCAACTGAGAGTATTAACAATTAAAACAGGCCCTTTTTTTAATCTCCAGGGGTAGACCAAGGAATTCTTGGAGAAGAAAGATAGAAACAGAGGTGAAGATGATGGGGAAAACATGGAATGATCTTAAAAGAATGGCAAAAAAGAGAACGACTTGGAAAGTGTTTGTTGAAGACCTATGCTCCACTGGGAGCTAAAAAGGTAAAAGAAGAAGAAGAATGAGAAGGGAACACCTGGAATATATTGTGACAACTGGGACAATTGAAGGACAAAAAGATAGAAGAAAGAAAAAAGAAAAGATACCAGACAGCTTAAGAGAATGGCTTTGGCAGAAGGTCAAGAACAGAGATGATAAACAACTGTAGAGATCGAAAGTTGTGGAGAGACATGATCACCTACGCCAGGAGGCACAGTACTTGATGATAATATATTGATTTAGCATAATTTGTACATTTCATGCAGGGAAAGATATAAATAACTTGTATTATCAAGTGAAAAATTCAAGGAATATATATTTTGTTAAAAAACAGGAAGGAAATCAAAAGTGTAAAAAAGTAAGCAGAAATACCTTATAGACACGATAATGAAGTGTATATTTTCGCATTTGCGCATTTAATAGTAAAGGCACATAACTCTTTACAATATTTGTTAAAAATGAATGATTTGATTATTTCCCTTCTTCCGTTAATCTGAATATCAGTTTTTCAAATGTGTCGAAAGAAAATGAAATGTTCTGCCAATGTTTTGTATTGAGCACAGTATCCACTGGGATCAGAGATAGCTCAGTGGTTAGTGAACTAGACTACAAAGGATGAGAGGGGTCGATCCTAATCGACGGCTTTCGGGTTCACACAGCCTTAAATGGGTACCGGAATTTTCTGGGAAAGTAAAACAGAACGGGGGTAATGCTGACCACATTACCCCAAAAATCATGTACCGAAGGTTATTTTTAAAAAAAATGATGGTCACTAACACCATATTCCCTATACGCGACTTGGCCGGACGGGGCTCTTTATTTACTTTTCACAGTATCCACTATTTAATCTGGGGAGCCGCGATAGCTCAGTGGTTAGTGAACTGGACCACAAAGGACAATGGGTAGGGTTCGATCCCAACCGACGGCTTCCGGGTTCACCCAGCTTTAAAATGGGTACCGGATTTTTTTTCTGAGAATGTAAAGCAGCACGGGCTTAATACCGACCACATTACCCCAAAAATCATGTGCTGAAGGTCTGTAAAATATAGGGTCACTAACACCATATTTCCCTATACACCACTTGGCGTGACGTGGGTACTTTACTTTTTACTTACTATTTAATCTCTCTCTCTTTCTCTCTGCGATCAGGTCTCAATCAGAGTAGGACGTCCAGACTCTCACACGAAGACAGCTGTCTGTTTACGCCTGTTAGATCCACTCCTCTTGAATACCTGTTAAAACATTGCACTGTGTTCTGCGCCAGTGGCCCAGTGCATCCGATTTCAGCCAGCATTTTGTTCCGGTGTGCTTTCCTTAGCCTTTGATTGTCCCCAATCTTCCTGCAAGGCAACAGATGATCTTTTCTGTAGGGGGATTCTGCCCTTAGATGGTCGGCCCTCCCAGGTTTACGAGCACCATCTGTCCTAGATGGTGCCCACTAGAGGTGACTAACACATACATACAACTTGTAATATGACAAAGTAACTACAAAGTTGTAAACTGCAACAAAGAGCACCTTTAATGCACAGCCTCCAACTGTTCCCGTTGCCTATCCCCATATACCGGTAAGTCACGTCCTGTTGAAAAAGATGATAGTCGTAGCACTTGATGATGTTAGGCCATCGTTGATGATTCCAATTCCGAACATATAAACTCACAGTTAGTCGTCAAATTATCCTCGTCACACATCAAACAGCAAACCGTAAGATTTGCGCATGGCCGGTTTGGGGAACCATGACGATGACCACTAATTAATCGATTCACACTCGTCTAGGATTTTTTCCATCAACACTGATTTGAGAGTCAAGGCTCTATGATGTACGATATCTGGTGCTAATCGTGCTACCTGCATGATCAATGTAGTTCTTTTTCGTATTTGAGACTTCTTATCATCATCATGTGCTATACCGGTTGGCGTAGGTGATCCTTCCTCAATCTTCTATCTACAGAGTATCGTATCATTTCTGTTGACTGTTTTCCCATGCCATTACACCAAGCTATCTAATATTTTCTCTCTTTGTCGTCTGCGATCTCTTCTTCTATGTATTTTGCTAGTTGTGACCAAGTATTCCAACTTTCCTCTTCTCATGATGTGCCCGAAATGTTGATTATTTCTTTCTGATGTTTTTAGTAGCTCCTTTTTTGTGTTGGCCTCTATGAGAATTTCCTCCTTGGTCTTTTTAGGGGAACTTTCAACATTCTCCTAAGAAATGCCGTCTTTGTGGCCTGTAATAGTAGTTTCATTTGTTTGTCTACTATCCATGATTAGCTTCCATAGGTCAGAATTGGTTCTATATGGCACTGATGAACTCTCTTCCTTACTTCTATTGACATAGACTTGTTACATAACATGTTTTTCATTTTCTGAAACGCTATTTTGGCCTGAGCTATTCTGCTTTTTTTTTTTTATTTCTGTGGGGCATCCTCCATCTGATATTATTATTGTGCGCAAGTATTTGACGCGTTGCACTTGTTTCGCTTTGTCCTGTTTATTTTTAGCTGCATGATGGTGATGATTGTTTCTTTGATATGACCATTACTTCTGTTTTCTTACTATTTAGATTGAGACCTTTCTTGAGTAGTGACTTTCCAGCATAATAGTCCCCTTTTCTACGGCCCCCAGCAGATTATTCCTTATATAAATAGTCTATTCGCAGATTTTTTGCTGCCAGCATCAAATATTTCTTATATGAGAGTCTACCCAATCATCCGTCATTCTGCTGAAAAGTCACTACTAATTTTTAGTTGATTTTTCATGTAAATTTGATAGATGGGCGTGTCAAATATTATGTTTGAGGTATTCCAATAGGTTAAATTTCAATTTTTTAAATCGATTTCATGGGCGTAGCCCTCAAAAATGGGTAAGGGGGGTAAAATCATACAAGTTATTTTTTATGTAAATTATTGATACGGGGATGCCTAATATAAAGTTTGGGGTATGCCTAGAGGTTATCTTTCAATTTTTTATCGATTTCATAGGCGTAGCCATAACATGGTCAGAGGGTAACAATAAAATAAGTGGTTTATAAGTAAATTTTTGCTATGGGGATGTCTAAAATATCGCATGGGGTAAGTCTAGAGGTTAAATTTACTATTTTTTAAAAGTTTCATGGCGTATCCATCAAAAAGTGGTTGTGGGTAAGGAACCTAAAGTGCTTTTTAAGCAAATTTTTGCTACGGGGATGTCTAAAATAAAGTTTGAGGTAAGCCTAGGGTGTAAATTTACTATTTTTAACAGTTTCATAGGCATATCCATTAAAAAAACGAAACACTAGACAACCTACATACACCCATCATAACACACTAGACGACCTCCATACAACCATCATGCCCCACTAGGCGACATCCATACAGTCATCATACCATACTCGACAACTTGCATACACCCATCGCGAAACATTAGACAACCTACATACAACCCTCATGACAATCTAGACGACCTCAAAACCCCCATCACGAAACATTAGACAACCTGCATACACCAATCTCGACACACTAGGCGACCTCCATACCGCGTTTATGGGTGAATATGCCTTCAAACATAACTTGTTGTCAAGTCCTCGTCGCACCCTAATCGGTAGTTATGTCGAGGAAAAAATTTTGTTGGCAACCCCACTGTTAAAATGGTATTTAGATCATGGGCTAAAGGTAAGAAAAATTTATCAAGTGATAGAATATCAGCCGTCTAGTTGTTTTAAAAAGTTTGGAGAAATGGTTTAGGCGGGCCGGGGATTTAGATGAAAACCAATCTATAGTAAGCGATACGATGAAACCCCTTGGAAAAAGCCTACGGGAAGACTCTAACCAATAAGGCCAATCATAGCGCTGTCTCGTATGTTCAGGGAGATCAGATATCGAAAATGATAAATAATTCCCGATTTAAAAAGATGACTGAAATAGGGGAGGTTCTTTTTGAAATTGAGATGGAGAAAAAGAAAACGGTTTGGGACTTACCCCTACAAATCGGTTTCTTCGTGTATCAATATGCGAAACTTCTTATGTTAGATTTTTATTTCGAGTTCTTAGATAAGTTTGTGGACAGGTCCGACTTTCAGTTATGCGAAGCAAATACCGATAGTTTATACTTGGCTTTAAGCGCACCTAAGTTAGAGGACATTGTTAAGCCAGGTCTGCGGGATGAGTTTAATAGAGTATATAAAGACTGGTTTCCTGTCAAATTTTGCGATGAGCATGTTAGCAAGACAGCCTGTATAAGATGTAAGGGTGTTAAAGCATAGACCAAACGAACGCCAGGTCTTTTTAAATTAGATTACGAAGGGGTAGCTCTTGTTAGCTTATGTAGTAAGACGTACCATTGTAGTGGGGATTACGATAAAATCAGTTGTAAGGGGTTAAGCAAGCAACACAACAAATTAGATATATTTTTTGAGATATGTTTTTAGAGGTTCTCGCCACGCAGAAGGCTAAAGGTGAGAAAAATGTAGGTTTCAAAGTCTTAAATAATTCCATATTTTCCTACAGTCAAACAAGAAATGCTCTTTCCTATTTCTATATAAAAAGAAAGGTAGCTGATGATAACGTCTCGACTACACCTCTAGATATTTAACTCTTTACACTACCAGCTTAGACTAACCAGCAATCTGTAACAGTTTGACTCCTTATGATTCATTTATGACACATAGGTAAGCAGACACCGAGCTACATAGCTATAAATAATTGTTATCCTATATATATTTACTTCGTGTACTAAGTATTTTTGTAATGTTATATAATATCCACTGTATGTTATACACCTATTCAGATAATAAAATTATAAAATATATCTTTTGCTTTCTGTTTATATTTAATGCTATTGTTTTTCATTGATGTTATATAATCTACTAACCTATCACTATCGAACAAGTACATCAAGAACACCAATGTCAGCACACACCAGACATAAACAGGTCACTTCCGGGGTCACCGCGACTAGAGGTCAACATCCCGACACGAGCGGTCATGGTTAACTCCCCCGCCACTCGTGTACATTAGGCGCGAAATGCGCCTACTATATATCTTTGTTAATTTAAGGGCCAAAGTCGGGTCTATTCCTTCCCGCTATACTACTCACGTAATGGTGTTGTCGGAAAATATATTCCGCTGCCAAGATTCAGCAAACTAAATACAACAACAAAATAGGTAAAAACACACAAAGAAAAATATGTGGTGTGACCACAACCAGCTATATAGAAGGCCCGGAGGCAGAAAATAAAATTGGAAAATTCTTCTACTAGCGTGGCATCTCTATCTATAGGAGGTATAAACGGATGACGTCACTCCAGCCACAACAGCCCCTGCTCGCAATGCAGAAAACGTCATGCTAGTTGGAGTGTTTTTCAATTTTAAGTTCTGGTCGCGGGTCGTCTATATAGATGGCTATAGACGAACCAAGAACACTTTGTCAAGAACATTGTCAAGAACACCTAATTTTATGTTCTGGTCGCGGGTCTTCTATATAGGTGGCTATAGACGAACCAAGAACACTTTGTCAAGAACATTGTCAAGAACACCCAATTTTATGTTCTGGTCGCGGGTCTTCTATATAGGTGGCTATAGACCCAACCAAGAACACTTTGTCAAGAACATTGTCAAGAACACCCAATTTTATGTTCTGGTCGCGGGTCTTCTATATAGGTGGCTATAGACCCAATCAAGAACACTTTGTCAAGAACACCCAATTTTATGTTCTGGTCGCGGGTCTTCTATATAGGTGGCTATAGACCCAACCAAGAACACTTTGTCAAGAACATTGTCAAGAACACCCAATTTTATGTTCTGGTCGCGGGTCTTCTATATAGGTGGCTATAGACCCAACCAAGAACACTTTGTCAAGAACATTGTCAAGAACACCCAATTTTATGTTCTGTTCGCTGGTCTTCTATATAGGTGGCTATAGACCAAACCAAGAACACTTTGTCAAGAACATTGTCAAGAACACCCAATTTTATGTTCTGGTCGCGGGTCTTCTATATAGGTGGCTATAGACGAACCAAGAACACTTTGTCAAGAACATTGTCAAGAACACCCAATTTTATGTTCTGGTCGCGGGTCTTCTATATAGGTGGCTATAGACCCAACCAAGGAGACTTTGTCAAGAACATTGTCAAGAACACCCAATTTTATGTTCTGGTCGCGGGTCTTCTATATAGGTGGCTATAGACCCAACCAAGAACACTTTGTCAAGAACATTGTCAAGAACACCCAATTTTATTTTCTGGTCGCGGGTCTTCTATATAGGTGGCTATAGACCCAACCAAGAACACTTTGTCAAGACCATTGTCAAGAACACCCAATTTTATGTTCTGGTCGCGGGTCTTCTATATAGGTGGCTAAAGACCGAACCAAGAACACTTTGTCAAGAACATTGTCAAGAACACCCAATTTTATGTTCTGGTAGCGGGTCTTCTATATAGGTGGTTATAGACGAACCAAGAACACTTTGTCAAGAACATTGTCAAGAACACCAATTTTATCTGGACACTGAAAGGAAAAGAATACAGAGAACAGAACAAAACAAGGAAGAATACAATTACATAATTAGCGCGTGCAATGATGCTTTATCTATATGGTCAAGTTTATCTCAAACAATTGCATGCCAAACTATCGTTGCCATCATCAAGTACCGGGCCTGCTGGCGTAGGTAGTCATGTCTCTCCACAACTTTTGAGCAAGACAGGTATCTATCATTTTTGTCGTTGACCTCCTGCCAAGCCATTCTCTTAAGCTGTCTGGTATCTTTTCTCTTTGCTTCACTCGATCTCTTCATCCCTCAATTTTCCCAGTTGTTACAATATATAATATGAAATATAAGGTGAAATAAAAATCCTGATTCGCACACGTCGTGGCGACTGCTTGACCAAGCGGCCTTTATCCCTCTGGTTCTATCGTTGCCCCCCGACATACACCAGCAATGGTACTATGTGTTGTAAAGTTAGAATAGATAGTTACAATATATTCGAGTTGTTCCCTTCTCATTACATGGCCAAAAAAAGATGATTGTTTCTTCCTAATATTGGAAATATGCTCTTTTTGCTTTGGCCTCTTTCAGAACGTTTTCATTACTCTTCTTAGCTGTCCGTGGTATTCTCAACATTCTTCTGTTAAACCACATTTCTATGCCAAACTATACAATAAAGTTAAAGGGGGTAATTTTTTTGCAAAGCAAATGGTTGCACGGTTCATAGTATGGTAAACTATTCGACATATATTCTTTTCGTTGCGTTCACATATTTAATCATTTACAACATACACAATCATTGACGCACATGTACAATCATTCACATACATGTACAATCATTTACGCACATACACAATCATTAACACACATGCACAATCTTTCACGCATATTCACATTCATTCACACGCATATATAATCATTCACACATGCACAATCATTGATACACATATACAACCATTCACACGCATACACAATCATTCACACACATGCACAATCACACACCCATACAATCATGTACACACATTCACAATCATTTTCACCCAGCGCACAATCTTTCACATGTACATTCGATTATTCACAATATTAACTATTGCTGCTTGATTTCGCAGAAAACTGTTCCACTTTTGTATTTGCCACTGCTACTTCACCTGCCTTCTACTCACTGTGGAGCACAGGTCTTCAACAAACATTTGCCAAGCCGGCTTGTTTTATGTCGTTTCTGAAGATCAATCCATGTCTTCGCCAACTTAAACGTCTCTGTGTCAAACTCTCTTATAAAGTATTTTTGACCCTCTTCTTTGCCTCCTTGCACATCAGATATTCGGCGAATGACATACTCAAAATTGAAGGTCTAGAAAACATCGAGGAGCTATCGAGGGCAGAAGGAGATGAGTGGGACAGATAGGAAAAATATGGTGGAAGCTATGAAGTATTTGGGAGAACTACAATCATTGCGTGTAGCAAAGTGTGCTAAAGTGTAGGAGGTTGTGTGTGGATCTTTTTTTTTTTATTAAAAGCATTATTTTTTTAATACCTGATTAAAAAAACCAATTTGTTTTTCACGTTTATTTTTCATAATTTGCAATATAACGAATCTATAATCATAAATGAGCAGTAGATACAAGCAGAAAAATTAATACAAATAAAGAGCAAACAGAATCATAGAGCTAATATAAACATATAGCATCAACACAAACAGGAAATACGAAGAATATGGAAACAAACAGAAACATAAAGAGATCCAAAATAGATATATTTCTAGATATATTTTGTAGATATATATATATAGATATGTTTTTAGATATATTTTTAGACATATTTCTAGGATATAGATATATTTCTTATATATTTTTTTAGATATATTTAATCTAGATGTAGATGTATTGAAGAACTTCTTATATATATTTTTTAGATATAGATATATTTCTGAAATATATTTCTTATATATATATATATATATATATATATATATATATATATATATATGGGAGCCGCGATAGCTCAGTGGTTAGTGAACTTGACTACAAAGGACAAGTGGTAGGGTTCGATCCCAACCGATAGCTTCCGGTTCACGCAGCCTTTAATGGGTACCGGATTTTTTTCTGGGAAAGTAAAGCGGCACGGGCGTAATACCGACCACATTACCCCAAAAATCATGTGCCGAAGGTCTGTAAAATTTATGGTCACTTAACACCATATTCCCTATATGCCACTTGGCGTGACGGGGGTACTTTACTTTATATATTTATATATATATATATATATATATATATATATATATATATTTCTTAGACATTTTTTATCTGAAATGGATATATATATATATATATATATATATATATATATATATATATATATATATATATATTATATTATACATAATGAACAAGTCAGGCTCGCTGATCCACAGTTTGTTTTCAATCCTTTTTCATGAGTCTTTTTCTCTTCTAAGTTTTGCCTTAGCACAGTCTCAAATGATGTTATACCGTTCCTTATACAAGTTCTCTTGATGTGCGATTACTAGCCAGGTGTTCCCAGTCATTTTTGCATATGGAGAAGTCTTTCAGAGATGATTTACAGATATCTCTATATCGTAGTTTAGGTCTGCCGATTTGTCTTTTTCCGTGTATTAGTTCACCATATAGTACCTGCCTGGGAATGCGCTTTTCTCCTATTCGTTGGACATGCCCCACCCATCTTAGTCTTCCGACATCTGAGCATCGACATGATTGTTGGTGTCTTAGCACGTTGCAGTACAGTTAAGTTGGTTATTTTGTCCTGCCATTTGATGTGCATTATTTTGCGGAGACATCGCATGTGGAAGACATTTAGTCTTTTTTCCTGGTTTGAGTATGTTGTCCAGGTTTCAGATCCATATAATAGTGTGCTAAGCACACAAGTTTGATATATTAAGAGTTTAGTCTTCAGTGTTAGTTTCGTGTTGTTCCAGGCCCTTTCTGTGAGTTTGCCGAAGGACGTAGCTGCCTTACCAATTCGACTGTTTATTTCTTCATCAAGAGATATGGGTTGCGTAATTGTGGATCCAAGATATGTAAATTTCTGTACTGATTCTAGTGGACAAACTTTTAGTGTAATTGATAGAGGTTAGTACATCTGTGGGAATGTTGTCATTTCCTGCAGCTTTCCCTCTTGAGAGGGCATTTATAGCGTCAGCAAGTTCATTCATAGTAGGCTCAACACCGCTCCTAGCATGACGCCATGTTACTTTATGTTTGTGTTTTACATTAAAGTATACGGGAGGTCAAAAAGTAATGCACACCAATTTTTTTCTCGGCTAATAATAAAGATAGGAATATGAAATTTTGCACACTTGGAATATGACATGTTCCAATTATGTGTATCAAATTGCACAGCATTCTGATAAATATTACGCAATCTATGAACCGTTAAAATGGAGCTTGTCAACAATGTCCGTTACAAACAGCAAATTGTCATAGAATTTCTGGTTGCGGAAAAAGAAACTGTGGCAAACATTCATAAACGACTGTGTGCAGTGTACAAATGTTCTGCAGTCGATAGGAGCACAGTTAGTCGCTGGGTTCAGAGAATTAAAGCTGCAGAAAGTGTATGAGTGGAGCTGCATGATTTACCGCGTTCTGGACGTGTTGCCTCGGCTACCAGCACAGACATGTTAAACAGGGCTGATGCCATTATTCGTAAGGATAGGCGTATCACTAGTCAGCAATTGGCATTGCAGCTTACAGTCAGCAAGGGAAGTGCAATCGCAATTTTTAAAACTCTCGGATATTCAAAGATTTGCGCTCGATGGGTTCCTCGGTGCCTAACAAATGATCACAGAGTTCAAAGGAAAACATTCTGTTCTGAATTGTTGGAGCGTTTCGGTGTTGAAGGAGAAATGTTTTTGTCAAAAATTGCTACCGGTGACGAAACGTGGGCGCATTATTATGAGCCTGAAACAAAAATGCAGTCAATGGAATGGCATCATCCGCAGTCACCAAAAAGAAACAAATTCAAAACATCTCCATCAGCCGGAAAGGTGATGATCACTGTCTTCTGGGACATTGATGGTGTGATTCTTGTTGATGTAATGACAAGAGGTGAGACAATCAACTCGACAGCTTACATCAATACACTGACAAAACTCAAAAATCGGTTCCACAGAGTTCGGCCTAATAAGCCATCTGCAGATTTGTTGCTTCAACATGACAATGCACGCCCTCACACAAGTCTGGTAACACGGGAAGCAATCAACAAATTTGGTTGGACTGTACTGCCCCATCCTCCTTACAGCCCTGATCTGGCTCCCTCAGATTTCCATCTGTTTGGACCACTCAAAAAATTCCTGCGTGGGACACACTTTGACAATGATGAGGATGTGATCCGTGCAGTTAAAAAATGGCTACGCGAGCAGGACAAAACTTGGTACAAACGAGGCATTCATGACCTAGTTTCGCGTTGGCCTAAGGCAATAAGCATTGGACGGAGATTATTTTGAAAAATAGGTAGTGTAAAGGGGATGTTCAGCTACAATCTGTGAAAATTTCACACATTTTGCCCGAATAGTTTCCTAGAAAAAAAATGGTGTGCATTACTTTTTGACCTCCCTATTTGTTACGCATAGATGATTGTCTGAACAGAATTCTAGGAGTCTCTGGCCATTTTCGTTGATTTTTCCAATGCCGTGATAACCTAGGCATGTTGGCCAATATTGTTGATCAGATCCTGTGCGTGCGTTGAAATCACCGAGTATATATATAATAGCTCATCTTTTGGAAGTGAGTCAATGATCAGATCCTGTGCGTGCGTTGACATCACCGAGTATATATAATAGCTCATCTTTTGGAAGTGAGTCAATGATCAGATCCTGTGCGTGCGTTGAAATCACCGAGTATATATAATAGTTCATCTTTTGGAAGTGAGTCAATGATCAGATCCTGTGCGTGCGTTGACATCACCGAGTATATATAATAGCTCATCTTTTGGAAGTGAGTCAATGATCAGATCCTGTGCGTGCGTTGAAATCACCGAGTATATATAATAGCTCATCTTTTGGAAGTGAGTCAATGATCAGATCCTGTGCGTGCGTTGAAATCACCGAGTATATATAATAGCTCATCTTTTGGAAGTGAGTCAATGATCAGATCCTGTGCGTGCGTTGAAATCACCGAGTATATATAATAGCTCATCTTTTGGAAGTGAGTCAATGGTCATTTGAAGTTGTTGGTAGAAGTTGTCTTTCTCATCGTCTGATGCAGCCAACGTTGGTACATAGGCACTAATGATGTTTGTTAATCCACTCTTTGTATGCAGCTGGAGTATCATTGAGCGTTCGGACACTCCTTTTGGCGTGGTTATGGAGTTAATGTGTGTTATGTACAGCGAAGCCTACTCCAAGTAGACGTGGCTTTTCGACACTTAGACCCTGCCATAAAAAAAGTATAATTTTCTTCCTTTACAGAGCCACAGTCTGAGAGTCTTGTTTCTTGTAGGGCAGCAATATCGACATGTAGCACATTGAGTTCTTTATCTATGAGGACTGTTGTTCTAATTTGTCCTTCTGTCGGTGTGTTTGCTTTAGCAAGTCCTAGGCACATGGTCCTTACGTTCCATGGGCCAAGTTTAAACATTGGTGCTTTCTTCCTCATTTCACTTTGCCTTCTCTGCCTGGGCACGGAATATGGAGATAACGCTTTACCCAGTCGCACTACCCCCCTCTCGACTCGTTTCAAGGTTTTCCGAAGGAGGGACAAAGTCCATACGTTCGGAATTGAAAGAAGGTGCAGGGGATGCCAGAAAGACGGTTAACGCCGTCTACTGCCTTAGGGTCCCTCCCTCCAGATTTTTACTCTGGGTGTACTCCAATAACCTTCGATTCTAACTAGAATCTAGTTCACAAGGTAGTGGAGGGTTTTGTGGTCTAAGTTTCCCTTCTTCTAGACGGGTTGCCAGCCAAGGTTTACGAGTCCCGTCTACCCGGAGCGATATCTAAAGATACGCCTTAGTCAGGCTCGGATGTCCGAGAAAACACGTTACCGGTCAATATCTAGGCTAGAAATGACTCCAATGCACAAGTACCAAATCCGTGAAAAACACATCACTGAAACAGTACATAATCCATTTAATGAATTAAACATCCATAGAATGAATTGTCGGCATAGGACTTCTCCTCACGATAGCATTTTAATGCGTAATTAAACACAAAAATCGAGATCAGATATGTATATATATATACATATATGTATGTATGTTGCTATCTAAGTAAAACAGCTGTATATCTATACCTAAGAAATATATCTATATTTAATAAATGTATCTAGATATATAAATATAGTTCTCTGTCTCGAGACAGAGAGGTTGTTAGTTCAAATCCGGGCTTCACCAGTTCGGATTTTTATTGCTGATTTCTCCCTGCGGTAACCACCCCTGGTCTCAGCAGCGAGGTCGGAAATGCCAATTACTCATCGACTGAAAAAAAAAATACCTTCGAAGTCGGAGTTATCTACCTATGTCGCGATGGACCCTTGTGCACAAGGCTACCAGGGGAAAAACGAATTAACCGGCACAATTCAGATCCTAGTCTCTGGGGACTTCGCCAGAGATGACAGCTGGCTATCGTACAAAAAAAAAGTAAAAAAAAAAAAAAAAATCATGAACAAAAATTATGCCAACCATCATCTCAGCAGAAAAGAACAAATAAAAATGTGTAGACTCCAAATAAGCCAGAATAGACTGAAGTATCACCTTTTCAACACACTCATAGATATGTACCTTTGTTGAATATGACTGCGGAACAGATAAAATGACTGCTGAACATCTGCTACAATCATACCCAACATATGATGAACAGGGAAGGCTTTTGTGACCAACAACGGTACCATACCGGGACAAATTGTTTGGTGAAGATGTCACCAGCCTTGAGCTGTAGATTGCTATCTTTGAGCTTGTAAAATTGATGTCCATAAGTGGAGCAGTGCAAGGTGACACTTATAGTTATGGTAATGATTAGTCGAAGGCTCCGGTATCACTCCAATCGAATTAAAATCCATAATTGCTCAACCGTCGTGCCAGTGGAATCATCCTAATTAAAATTCATCTCATTGATGGATCCAAACAAAGAAAGGCAGCTGTAGTCCCCATTACAGCAGCACCAGCACGTGCCAAAAGACACAAGGCCACGATGCACCGAAAGTGAACGCATCTGAACTGTCCTTCGTCATACAATATCATAATTCATCGTGAGCAATCGGAATATCGAAACACGATCCGTATGAAAAACACAGCTCACGGTATGCACAGAGCACTAAACTCAGTAGCTCCGGCAGCAAGCCGGACTTGAAATATGAGGAAACTGCAACAAGGAACATTTGTTAGACTGAGCCTCAATGGTTCATACCGCCTATCCGCCACATTGACCGGAAGTCCCACGGTGATACTATATATAGATTCTAATTTTCTCGTGCTTAACCTTCGCTCAAGAACGTCAAGCATTAATGCTTCACAGTTTATATCAGGTTTATGATGTTTGGATCGGCACATCCGGGTATGAGAGATAGATTGTCTCACTTGAAGAGAATACCAGCTCCAAAACAATCGTTTTTGATATCAATTTACGACATGTTGGTGAATGTTGTAATCAGTTCTTGATATCGATTTACGACATGTTGGTGAATGTTGTAATCAGTTCTTGATTACAGAGTACACAAATATCCTTGACTACGAATACCTCATTTCTGCTTCAGTGTCGGAGACCTACAAGACCTGGATGGAACTATTGACATCGCGATGAGCACCATGCATGAGAATTGCAGCACAACATTGACCCGGAAACTGCATTTTTTTCACTCGACGCTGGAAGGGTGCTGAGGTGAAGGAGGAAAATAAAGTATTTGAACCGAAATTTTTTGTAACAAACACCACAAATAACTGTTTTAAAAATACCACGGAGAGAGAGAGAGAAAGAGAGAGAGAGAGAGAGACAGAGAGAGAGAGAGAGAGAGAGAGAGAGAGGAAGTGAGATAGGGTGTTCTTGGCATCTGCCAGCCTCACAGTCACCTTCCAAATCTCATCGTTCCAACACCCCATTACGTCTCCAACCATACCCATTCCATTGAGATTTCGATCGTCATTACCCGACAAAACAAACACAACAATTAACGAAGGACCACGGAATCACAGAAGCGGGTTCCGGGGACATTATGTCTCAAGGGTTTCACCATTATTCTCACATTTGCGCATGCGTCAGCTTTAAAAAGAGACTGTCCGCCATGATTGCTCTCATAACGAGACCAAGCAGAAGAACGCTGCTTCATTGGCTCGCTTCATTACACAAACTCATTGGAGTTCGAGCCCCGAGTCCCCCTTACTGATCCCACTTATTTGCTTTGCAATAATGAGAGTTTCTAATACCGTGTACCCCTCGTTTCTTATATCAGAAGAGATATACCAGCAGTTTCCGCTCTTTCGGAAATCGATTTTTACTCTAAAGAACGTGGTTTTTTTTTATTTACGTTCTTTGAGATCTGCTCTATTTTTAAACGTAAAAGAATACAAGAAAACGTGACATTAAAAAGTCACTTTTTCACTGCGAAAATTCAAATTTGGTGTGTCCTAAATTTTGAAGTATTTACAGATTTCTTGGCTGTCTCTTGGAGAGCGATATTAAGGAAATCGGGGTCTAGAAATGATGGCACCATTCTGTGGAAAGTTCATTTCTTTACCTCATTCCGTTATCTCCAAATACAAACTGACGAATCGGAACAGGACGAAAGATAGCATGTGGCAATGGTCGGAGTTTGTTCTCTCGTCGCCAAGGAAACCGTTCAAAACATGCTTACTTGGCCGTCTAGTTGCATTGTGAGAGAGACTTGGATCGACCTGTAATAGATGTATCGTGTTGTGCTTTATAGACAAGGCATTTCATAGAGAAGTTAATAATTGTGATCTCATTACTGCAGTTAATTAATTTTGGCGGATCAAGTGTTGCAAGAAGGAAAGAGATGCTCTCTAGTGAACGTGACGTTGTTCATTCTTGTAGGTTATGTTCACTTTGTTGGGGGATTTTATGTCATTGTTTAGTCCCTCGAATTATTATTATATACAATCTGATGTCCTCTACTTTCATGTTATACAATCTGATGTCCTCTACTTACATGTTGTACAATCTGATGTCCTCTACTTACATGTTATACAATCTGATGTCATCTACTTACATGTTATACAATCTGATGTCCTCTACTTACATGTTATACAATCTGATGTTCTCCACTTACAGGTTATACAATCTAATGCCATCCACTTACAGGTTATACAATCTGACGTCCTCAACTTACATATTGTACAATCTGATGTCCACTTACAGGTTAAACAATCTGATGTCCTCTACTTACATGTTATACAAACTGATGTCCTCAACTTACAGGTTGTACAATCTGATATCTTCCACTTACATGTTGTACAATCTGTTGTCCTCAACTTACAGGTTATACAATCTGATGTCCTCAACATATAGGTTATACAATCTGATGTCCTCTACTTATATGTTGAACAATCTGATGTCCTGCAATTACATGTTGTACAATCGAATTTGTTCCACTTACATGTCGTTCAATCGAATGTCCTCCACTTACATGTTGTACAATCTGATGTCCTCCACGTACATGTTATACAATATTATGTCCTCCACTTACAGGTTATAGAATTCGATGTCCTCCACTTACATGCTGTACAATCTGATGTCCTCCACTTACAGCTTATGCAAACCGTAACCTACACTTGCAGGTTGCACAATGTGCTGTCCACCACTTACATGTTATACAATCTGATGTCCTCCACTTACATGTTATACAATACGATGTCCTCCACTTACATGTTGTACAATCTGATGTCCTCCACTTAAATGATATACAATATGATGTCCTCCAATTACATGTTGTACAATACAATGTCCTCCACTTACATGACATATAATATTTGATGTCGTCCACGTACATGTTATGCAATCTGATGTCCTCCACTTACATGTTATATAACCCTATGTCCTCCATTTACATGTTATAAAATCTGATGTTCTCCATTTACATTTTATGCAATCTGATGTCATCCATTTACATGTTATAAAATCCGATGTTCTCCACTTACATGTTGCACAATCTGATGTCCTCCACTTACAGGTTATACAATCTGATGTCATCCACTTACATGTTGTACAATCTGATGTCCTCCACTTACATTTACAATCTGATGTCCTACACTTATATGCTATAAAATCTGAAGTCCTCCACTTACAGATTGTACAATCTGATGTCTTCCACTTACATGTTGTACAATCCGATGTCCTCTACTTACATGTTGTACAATCTGATGTCCTCCACTTACATGTTATACTATCCGATGTCCTACACTTACATGGTGTACAATCTGATGTCCTCTACTTGCATGTTGTACAATCTGATGTCCTCCACTTACATGTTATACAATCTGATATCCTCGACTAACATGTTGTACAATCCAATGTCCTCCACATACATACATGTTGTACAATCCTATGTCCTCTACTTACATGTTGTACAGTACGATGTCCTCCACTTACATCTTTTACAATCCGATTTTCCTTCACATACATGATATACAATCTGATGTCCTCCACTTGCATGTTATACAATCTGATGTCCTCCACATACATATTGTATAATCTGATGTCCTCCACATACCTGATAAACAATCTGATTTCCTCCACTTACATGTTGTAGTATCTGATGTCCTACACTTACATTTTGTACAATCTGATGCCCTCCACTTATATGTTGTACAATTTGATATCCTCTATTTACATGTTGTACAATATGATGTCATCCACTTACATTTTGTACAATCTGATGTCTTCCACTTACATGTTGTACAATCTGATGTCCTCGACTTACATGTTGTGCAATCAAATGTCCTCCACTTACATTATATAAAATCTGATGTCCTCCACTTACACGTTTTGTACAATCTGATGTGATGTCATCCACTTACATGTTGTACAATCTGTTGTTCTCTACTTAAATGTTGTACAATCTGTTGTCCTTTAATTAAATGTTGTACAATCTGATGACCTCCACTTACATGCTGTACAATCAAATGTCCTGCAATTAGATGTTGTACAATCTGATGTCATCCACTGACATGTTGTGCAATCTGATGTCCTCCAATTAAATGTTGTTCAATCTGATGTCCTCCACTTACATGTTGTACGATCTGATGTCCTCTAATTACAGGTTGTACAATTTTATGTCCTCCATTTACAGGTTGTACAATCTGATGTCCTCCACTTAGTTCTTGTACAATCTGATGTCCCCCACTTACAGGTTGTACAATCTGATGTCCTCCACTTACAGGTTGTACAATCTGATGTCCTCCACTTACAGGTTATGCAATCTGATTTTCTCCACTTACAGGTTGTACAATTTGATGTCCTCCACTAATATGTTGTACAATCATATGTCCTCCACTTACTGATTGTACAATCTGATGTCCTCTAGTTACATGTTGTACACTTTGATGTCCTCCACTGACATTTTGTGAAATATGATGCCCTCCACTTAAATGTTGTACAATCTGATGCCCTCCACTTGTTGCACAATCTGATGTCCTCTACTTACATGTTGTACAATTTGATGTCCTCCACTGACATTTTGTGCAATCTGATGTCTTCAACTTAAATGTTGTTCAATCTGATGTCCTCCACTTACTTGTTGTTCAATCTGATGTCCTCCACTTACATGTTGTACAATCTGATGTCCTCTACTTACAGGTTGTATATTCTGATGTCCTTCACTTACATGTTGAACAATCTGATGTCCTCCACTTACATGTTGTACAATCAAATGTCCTCCACTGACATGTTGCAAAATCTGATGTCCTCCACTTACATGTTGTACAATCTGATGTACTCCACTTACTTGTTTTTCAATCTGATGTCCTCCACTTACATGTTGTACAATCTGATGTCCTCTACTTACGTGTTGTACAATCGAATGTCGTCCACGTACATGTTGTACATTCAAATGTCCTGCACTTACATGTTGTATAATTTGATGCCCTCCACTGACATGTTGTGCAATCTGATGTCCTCCACTTAATTGTTGTTCAGTCTGATATCCTCCACTTACATGTTGTACAATCTGATGTCCTACACTGACATGTTGTACAATCTGATGTCCTCCACTTACAGGTTGTACAATCTGATGTGCTCCACTTACAGGTTGTACAATTTGATGTCCTCCACTTACATGTTTTACAATCTTATGTCGTGCACTTACATTTTGTAAAATCTGATGTCCTGCACTTACATGTTGTACAATCTGATGTCCTCCACTGACATGTTGTGCAATCTGATATCCTCCAATTAAATGTTGTTCAATCTGATGTCCTGCACTAATATGTTGTACAATCGGATGTCCCCTACTTACTGGTTGTACAATCTGATGTCCTCTACTTACATGTTGAACAATTTGATGTCCTCCACTGACATTTTGTGCAATCTGATGTCCTGCACTTAAATGTTGTACAATCTGATGTCCCCCACTTACTGGTTGTACAATCTGATGTCATCTACTTAGATGTTGTACAATTTGATGTCCTCCACAGACATTGTGTGCAGTCTAATGTCCTCCACTTAAATGTTGTTCAATCTGAAGTCCTCCATCCTACATGTTGTACAATCTGATGTCCTCCATTTACATGTTGTACAATCTGATGTCCTCTACTTACAGGTTGTATATTCTGATGTCATTCACTTACATGTTGCACAATATGATGTCCTCCACTTACATGTTGTACAATCAAATGTCCTCCTCTTACAGGTTGTAAAATCTGATGTCCTCTACTTACGTGTTGTACAATCGAATGTCCTGCACTTACATGTTGTGCAATCTGATGTCCTCTACTTAAATGTTGTTCAATCTGATGTCCTCCCCTTAAATGTTGTTCAATCTGATGTCCTCCACTGACATGTTGTACAATCTGATGTCCTCCACTTACAGGTTGTATATTCTGATGTCCTTCATATACATGTTGTACAATCTGATGTCCTCCACTTACATGTTGTACAATCTGATGTCCTCCACTTACATGTTGTACAATCTGATGTCCTCCACTGACATGTTGTACAATCTGATATCCTCCACTTACAGGTTGTATATTCTGATGTCCTTCATATACATGTTGTACAATCTGATGTCCTCAAATTACAGGTTGTACAATCTTATGTCCTCCACTTACATGTTGTACAATCTTATGTCGTGCACTTACATTTTGTAAAATCTGATGTCCTCCACTTACATGTTGTACAACCTGATGTCCTCCACTTACATGTTGTTCAATCTGATGTCCTCCACTTACATGTTGTTCAATCTGACGTCCTACACTTACAGGTTGTACAATATGATGTCCTCTACTAATATTTTGTACAATCGGATGTCCCCCACTTACTGGTTGTACAATCTGATGTCCTCTTCTTACATGTTGTACAATTTGATGTCCTCCACTGACATGTTGTGAAATGTGATGTCCTCTCCTTAAATGTATAATCTGATGTCCTCCACTTACTTGTTGCACAATCTGATGTCCTCTACTTACGTGTTGTACAATCGAATGTCGTCCACGTACATGTTGTACAATTAAATGTCCTGCACTTACATGTTGTACAATCACATGTCCTCCACTGACATGTTGTTCAATCTGATGTCCTCCACTTAAATGTTGTTCAATCTGATGTCCTCCACTTACATGTTGTACAATCAAATGTCCTTCTCTTACAGGTTGTAAAATTCTGATGTCCTCCACTTACATGTTGTACAATCTGATGTCCTCCACTTACATGTTGTTCAAACTGATGTCCTCCACTTACATGTTGTACAATCGGATGTCCTCTACGTACGTGTTGTACAATCGAATGTCGTCCACGTACATGTTGTACAATCAAATGACCTGCACTTACATGTTGTACAATCTGATGTCCTCCAATTACAGGTTGTACAATCCGATGTCGTCCACTTACATGTTATACAATCTGATGTCCTCCCCTTACATGTTTTACAATCCGATGTCGTCCACTTACAGGTTGTACAATCCGATGTCGTCCACTTACATGTTATACAATCTGATACACTCCACTTATTGTTATACAATCTGATACACTCCACTTATTGTTATACAATCTGATACACTCCACTTATTGTTATACAATCTGATACACTCCACTTATTGTTATACAATCTGATACACTCCACTTATTGTTATACAATCTGATACACTCCACTTATTGTTATACAATCTGATACACTCCACTTATTGTTATACAATCTGATACACTCCACTTATTGTTATACAATCTGATACACTCCACTTATTGTTATACAATCTGATACACTCCACTTATTGTTATACAATCTGATACACTACACTTATTGTTATACAATCTGCTACCATCCACATGCATAATTTAATGCCCTTCACTTGTTATATAATCTGATACCCACCTCCAGTTATTATATAATTAGTACTGTCCTATTACTGTTATACAATTTGATGTAGTTGATTTATTGTTATATAATCTCATGTCCTCCACTTAATGTTATACAATCTGATACACATCGCCTGTTGTTATACAATTTGATGACCTCCACCTATTGTTATAGAAGTTCATATAGGGAGACTGGTTGGACTCCAGGCAAAACGCCGGTCTCAAGACAGAGAGGTTGTGTGTTCAAATCCCGGCTGCACCATTTGGGATTTTTATTTATAATTTCTTTCTGCAGCAAACACTCCTGGTCTCAACAGCGAGGCCCAGCTTGAAATGAAAATTACTCATCGACGGAAAAAAATATGAGTACCTCCGAAGTCACAGTTATCTGCCTGTGCGGCGTGGGACCCCTGTGCACACGGCTGACAGGGAAAAACGGATTATCGGGAAAAATTTAGTCTCTAGGGACTTCGCCAGAGGTTAAAGCTGGTGTAGGAAAAAAATATAAATATAAGTTCCTCACTTATGTCATGGCTTTTTCTTTGTTGTTACCATTACTTCTTGGTTATTTGGTTATTTGGTTATGGATGGCCCCGGTATCACTGCAAACGAATTAAAATCCATAATTGTTCAACCGCCCGTGCCAGCGTAATCATCCGAATTAATATCTCATCTCCCAAACAAAGAAAAGTAACTGTAGTCCCCATCGCAGCAGTCTCAGCACACGCCAAAAGACATAAGGCGAAACCGTGCAGAAAGTGAACACAGCCGACTGTTCCCTGTCATATGATATCATCATTCATCGTAAACAATTGGAATATCAAAACATGATCAAAACGAATGAGACACACAGCTCACGGTGTGCACAGAGCACTTAACTCAGTAGCTCCTGCAACAAGCCGGACTTGGAATATGAGGAAATTGCAACAAGGAACACTTTTCATGCATAGCCTTCAATTGTTCCTGCCGCCAATCCACCGTATACCGGAAGTTCACCTACCATTACTTCTGTCTTTTTGCTATTGAGGCTGAGTCCTTTATTTTTGCTTTCTTTCACTGTAATGTCTAACATTTCTTGTAACTCATTTTCACTCTTAGCAATTATGACTGTATCATGAAGCATACCTTAGATTATTTATATTATGATCTCCGATTGTTATTCCAGGCATGCCCCTTACAGATCTTAAAATAATCTCACTATAAATATTAAACATATCTGGTGACAGCACACAAGCTTGCCTAAAACCCTGTTTTATTTGTTGAAACATTCCCAATTGGTTTCCAGTTTACTCTTGTACATATATATATAACATGTTCTATATTATTCTTAGATCATTGCTGTTTACGTTTGTGCCTTCTAAAATTTTGATTATTTCTTGATGATTTACTTTGTCAAATGCTTTGGTATAAACTATGGAACATAGGTCCATGAGCTTCTCCTGCTTTCATATTGTATTTATATATCAACTGATGGTAACCATATATTAAATGATGGTAACCATATATCAACTGATGGTAACCATATATCAACTGATGGTAACCATATATCAACTGTTGATAATCATATATCAACTGATAAATCTAGAACTGCAATAATAGTTCGAGTAGTTGTTTCGAGTAGTTCATCGGTGCTATATAAAACCAATTCTGACCTATGGAAGCGAATCATGGACAATAGACAAACAAATGAAAAGACGATTAGAGGCCACAGAGATGGGATTTCTCAGAAGAATGTTGAAAGTTCCCTGGACAGCTAAAAAGATCAATTAGGAAGTTCTCAAAGAGGCTAACACAAAAAGGGAGCTCTTAAAAAACATCAGAAAGAAACAATCAACATTTTTCGGGCACATCATGAGAAGGGGAAAGTTGGAATACTTGGTTACAACTGGCAACATAAAAGGAAAGAGATATCGCGGACGACAAAGAGAGAAAATACTGGATAGCTTGGTGTCATGGCATGGAAAACAGTCAACATCAGAACTGATACGATGCACTGTAGATAGAAGATTGTGGAGGGACATGATCACCTACGCTAACCGGTATGGCACATCATGATGATGAGTTGTTTTGGCAGTTACTGCAGTCGTAAAACAGCTTTATATAACAAATGTAATAGGTAAATGACATATTTCACCTTCATATGTCACATTTGAAATGGGATGCTCAGGTCATTGGTGAATGTAGCACGCAGTGGCTGATCACCAACTGTTTGTTTGGGTCTGTTGTCATGGACACCCAGCCATTCTTCTCTCGGCCCGTCCACGCCTCTTTCAGAAGGCAGCGGTTAACTGAAGATCCTGTACAACTCCATAACACTTTATGTGCCAGAAGTCTTCATGTATGCTTCTTTATTCCCACCTGTTTTGCTGGACTCGTTTGCCACTGATGTCAGTTGTCATGGGGTTAGTGACATATATGCCCGACAGCGACATTGGCAAGTTACCGACAACAAATGCAAGTATTAAGTATTGCGTCCCCTAACCTGCTATTAAAACAACAAAAAAACAAGATTAAACAACATAATTAACCGGCCAATGATATATGAACAGTAACTGGCTCAGCACAAAGTTGAACCAATCAGTAATGGCAATCAGTCAGTCCAACAAGGCTGTTTTATGCACCTTTGTTCAAGAAAAACCACAGACAAGGTATTTCCATCCTTCGCTATTTTTTGACATTTTCTATACTTCTCATCATTCAACTCTATTCTTTTACATTTTCTTTATTTCACTCCATCCATCCCTATTATTTGACATTTTCTCTACTTCTCTCCATCCATCTCTATTCTTTGACATTTTCTCTACTTCTCTCCATTCATCTCTATTCTTTTACATTTTCTTTATTTCACTCCATCCATCCCTATTATTTGACATTTTCTCTACTTCTCTCCATCCATCCCTATTCTTTTATATTTTCTTTATTTCACTCCATCCATCCCTATTCCTACACATTTTCTCTACTTCTCTCCGTTCATCTCTATTCTTTGACATTTTCTCTTCTTCTCTCCTTTCATCCCTATTCTTTAACATTTTCTCTACTTCTCTCCATTCATCCCTATTCTTTGACATTTTCTGTACTTCTCTCCATTCATCCCTATTCTTTGACATTTTCTGTACTTCTCTCCATTCATCCCCATTCTTTGACATTTTCTCTACTTCTCTCTATCTATCTATATTCTTTGATATTTTCTCTACTTTTCTCCAGTCTAGACCAATGTTTTAATGGTCTTTGTATATTCCGAGGGTTTCCAGGCTTTCACTTCACCTGTGAGTTTAATATCAGTTTCTCTCTTGCTGATGCTACCTACACTCCTGCAAGATGCTACCTACACTCCTGCAAGATGCTACCTACACTCCTGCAAGATGCTACCTACACTCCTGCAAGATGCTACCTACACTCCTGCAAGATGCTACCTACACTCCTGCAAGATGCTACCTACCACTCACGTAAGATGCTACCTACCACTTATGTAAGATGCTACCTACACTCACGTAAGATGTTACTTACCACTTATGTAAGATGCTACCTACACTCACATAAAATGCTACCTACCACTCACGTAAGATGCTACCTACCACTTATGTAAGATGCTACCTACACTCACGTAAGATGTTACCTACCACTTATGTAAGATGCTACCTACACTCACGTAAGATGCTACCTACCACTCACGTAAGATGCTACCTACCACTCACGTAAGATGCTATCTACCCCTTATGTAAGATGCTACCTACACTCACGTAAGATGTTACCTACCACTTATGTAAGATGCTACCTACACTCACGTAAGATGCTACCTACCACTCACGTAAGATGCTACCTACCACTTATGTAAGATGCTACCTACCACTCATGTAAGATGCTACCTACCACTTATGTAAGATGCTACCTACCACTCATGTAAGATGCTACCTACTACTTATGTAAGATGCTACCTACCACTTATGTAAGATGCTACCTACCACTTATGTAAGATGCTACCTACCACTTATGTAAGATGCTACCTACCACTTATGTAAGATGCTACCTACCACTTATGTAAGATGCTACCTACCACTTATGTAAGATGCTACCTACCACTTATGTAAGATGCTACCTACCACTTATGTAAGATGCTACCTACCACTCACGTAAGATGCTACCTACCACTTATGTAAGATGCTACCTACCACTCACGTAAGATGCTACCTACAACTTATGTAAGATGCTACCTACCACTCACATAAGATGCTACCTACCACTCATGTAAGATGCTACCTACACTCACGTAAGATGCTACCTACAACTTATGTAAGATGCTACCTACCACTCATATATAAGATGCTACCTACCACTCATGTAAGATGCTACCTACCACTCATGTAAGATGCTACCTATCACTCATGTAAGATGCTACCTACAACTCATATATAAGATGCTACCTATCACTCATGTAAAATGCTACCTACCACTCATGTAAGATGCTATTTACCACTCATGTAAGATGCTACCTACACTCATGTAAAATGCTACCTACACTCATGTAAGATGCTACCTACCACTCATATAAGATGCTACCTACCACTCCTGTAAGATGCTACCTACCACTCATGTAAGATACTACCTACCACTCATGTAAGATGCTACCTACCACTCATGTAAGATGCTACCTACCACTCATGTAAGATACTACCTACCACTCATGTAAGATGCTACCTACCACTCATATAAGATGCTACCTATCACTCATATAAGATGCTACCTACCACTCATGTAAGATCCTACCTACCACTCATGTAAGATGCTACCTACCACTCATATAAGATGCTACCTACCACTCATGTAAGATGCTACCTACCACTCATGTACGATGCTACCTACCACTCATGTAAGATGCTACCTACCACTCATATAAGATGCTACCTACCACTCCTGCAAGATGCTACCTATACTCATGTAAGATGCTACCTACACTCATGTAAGATGCTACCTACCACTCATGTAAGATGCTACCTACCACTTATGTAAGAAGCGACTGAGACTAACAACCGGCCACTCGTAAAAAGATTCCGCTGACAAGGAAATCAACAACTTCATTAAGTCACGTGACAGCACATCAACAAGCATTGCCTGGAACAAACCTCAGAATCTAAATGATCAAGGCTAAACGATAGAGAGTCCATGATGTTTTGTGCCCACGAATACTGTAAAAGAGTGAAATAGTTAAATTCGAAGTAACAAGGCTGCTTCATTTGGTGTGAGGAAGTAGAGATACATTTGCTTGATATTGTTGCCGTTATCAGTGAGTCATGTACACATTTTTCTGATTTTTTAAAAAATTATGGAGCATAATTTGCGAATGGAACCTAGGCTCACTTCATTACAAAGCAAGTGCGTTAACCATTATACCGATGGCGCTTATAATTATGAAGACAATACTTTAATACTGCGAAAGTTCCATGCGCAGACTGCATGTGATTTTGATTAAGCCTAACATGATTGAACATGCGCAGACAGCAGGAAGCCAGAAGTTAGCTTATCTCCACTTAGACAAGTGCATGGTGCAGGGTAGTATTATTTTTTGCCATGAAGCATTGAGGCATTCCTTGAAATGATCGACACCAGCATAATGAAGGCATTTTTACATGATTCGGTCATTCCCCAGCCCAGAGAATAATGGCAGACGCTTGTCCCTCATTTGTTACTGACGATCATCATTTCTCAGGACAAATATCTCCAAATTAGCATATTAAATTGTGTCGCTAAATTTGACGTTCCGCCTATATTTTGCAATCATTAGAGATTCAGATATTTTAGAATATAGACTTTGCTAATTTCGTTCCGATGAAGGTATACTGTCCGACCTGGCGCAGTAAATAGCGACGTGTCAATCTATCCGTGATGACGTAATAACTGAGCGTAGAGCGAACCCTAATTAATGCGGGTGATATTCTCAATTTTTTCTTAAATATGCCAACAAGTTAGAATTGTGAGATGAAAACAGAGGTTTTGTAATTTTGTCATCGATGTATCAGGCAGAAATTATCATTATCGAATTACTCTCCCTTTCAACTCGTCCAGTCGTCTTTGCTGTCCTAGTATGCTTAATTTCAAATTGTCCCGCATAAATTGGGCTAAGATTGCCAGGCCCTGCTCTCTTAAACTAGACCCCTATCGCTTGATCGCCCATCCGACTCAGAGATCCTTCATATGCATATCAAATTCGCTGTTGGCTGTTGCATTAGTTAGGCTCACTACACAAGTGATTTATATAGCTTGTTAATTAATATAACTTATATCATTTGTGCTTCTACTTTCTTCCGGCAAGTATCTTGAATATTACCATTATAAATTGGAACAAATGGCTTAGTTCAGGGATACATACAGTTTGATTGGACATGAAATGGACCACCAATTTGGGTATCTGTTCTCGTAAGTCAATGGCGACATTGATTGATGTAATTTGATCTGTCCTGGAAATAAATTGAACAGAAAATTCCAGGAATTCCCGCTGTGACAGGCGAATAACTATGGTGTAAGAATGAAGATATTATGGAATATTAAGTTTATGTAAATAGGGATAATAATAGAATTAGTCGAAAAGAAATGAGTGCTGATAGTGGATGCACGGGCCGTATGGTGGAGAACACAGTGCAGCATAGTTTATTAGGCTAACGAAGAAGAAGAATAGAAAAAAAAGAGAAAGTTCACGCAGAAATTTAATTAAAGATTGATATCATTTGTGATATCAAAAAATGAGGAAAATACTATGTCATCCATTTTTGACAATAGAAACAAGAAAAAGAGTTCTTAAATGTTACGTAGAGCCAGTCTTAACATACGAATGCGAATCATGGACAATAGGACAACAGACAAGAAAATCACTGAAGTCTGTAGAAATGTGGTTTTACAGAAGAATGTTGAGAATACCATGGACAGCTAAGAGGAGTAATGAAGAGGTTCTGAGAGAGGTCAAAGCAAAAAGAGAGCTAATTTCCAATGTTAGGAAGAAACAATCATCATTTTTTGGCCATGTAATGAGAAGAGAACAACTGGAATATATTGTAACAACTGGAAACATTGAGGGACGAAGAGATAGAGGGAGGCAAAGAGAAAAAATAATAGACAGCTTAAGAGAATGGCTTGGCAGAAGGTCAACAACAGAAATGATAAATAGCTGCCGAGATCGAATCGGGGACCGGTTGGTGCCGAGGCAAGACGCCGGTGTCGAGGCAGAGAGGCTGTGAGTCCAAATCTCGGCTTTACCATTTCGGATTTTTATTTATGAATGTGACCACCCTGGTCTCAGCAGCGAGGTCCGGTTTGAAACGCCTATTACTCTTTGACGGAAAAAATATAAGTACATCCGACGTCGGAGTTATCTGCCTGTACACTTCTGTGCACACAGCTACCTGTGAGAAAAAAAATAAAAGGATTAACGCACAAAATTCAGTTCCTGGACTCTAGGGACTTCGTCAGAGACGAAGTTAGCGAGCGTAAAAAAATTCACGAAATCGTTAATAGCTTGTAAGTTGTACGCTTGCTTGGCTATGATTGATCGTTATTTTCTTTAACATGGTCCTGACTACAAAAGTGGCGTTTATTCCATTGTTTCGTAGTTTACAGCAAGCCGAAGTAGTTTACAGCAAGCCGAAGTAGTTTACAGCAAGCCGAAGTAGTTTACAACAAGCCGAAGTAGTTTACAGCAAGCCGAAGTAGTTTACAACAAGCCGAAGTAGTTTACAGCAAGCCGAAGTAGTTTACAGCAAGCCGAAGTAGTTTACAACAAGCCGAAGTAGTTTACAACAAGCCGAAGTAGTTTACAACAAGCCGAAGTAGTTTACAGCAAGCCGAAGTAGTTTACAACAAGCCGAAGTAGTTTACAACAAGCCGAAGTAGTTTACAGCAAGCCGAAGTAGTTTACAACAAGCCACACAAGCCGAAGTAGTTTACAACAAGCCGAAGTAGTTTACAGCAAGCCGAAGTAGTTTACAGCAAGCCGAAGTAGTTTACAGCAAGCCGAAGTAGTTTACAGCAAGCCGAAGTAGTTTACAACAAGCCGAAGTAGTTTACAACAAGCCGAAGTAGTTTACAGCAAGCCGAAGTAGTTTACAGCAAGCCGAAGTAGTTTACAACAAGCCGAAGTAGTTTACAACAAGCCGAAGTAGTTTACAGCAAGCCGAAGTAGTTTACAACAAGCCGAAGTAGTTTACAGCAAGCCGAAGTAGTTTACAGCAAGCCGAAGCAGTTTACAACAAGCCGAAGTAGTTTACAGCAAGCCGAAGTAGTTTACAGCAAGCCGAAGCAGTTTACAACAAGCCGAAGTAGTTTACAGCAAGCCGAAGTAGTTTACAGCAAGCCGAAGTAGTTTACAGCAAGCCGAAGTAGTTTACAGCAAGCCGAAGTAGTTTACAACAAGCCGAAGTAGTTTACAGCAAGCCGAAGTAGTTTACAGCAAGTCGAAGTAGTTTACAGCAAGCCGAAGTAGTTTACAGCAAGCCGAAGTAGTTTACAGCAAGTCGAAGTAGTTTACAGCAAGCCGAAGTAGTTTACAGCAAGTCGAAGTAGTTTACAGCAAGCCGAAGTAGTTTACAGCAAGCCGAAGTAGTTTACACTTGAGGTCCGATACATCAGATTTCTAGCCACACTCTTTTTTGGACCAGGTCTGTCTGTCTTTTTCGATAATTGCTGACTTAATCGTCCAGACAGATGTACAGCAGGATCCCTTCTCCACTATAAAGACGTATGTAAGTGTGACGTGAGTGTACTGTAAAGACGTATGTAAGTGTGACGTGAGTGTACTGTAAAGACGTATGTAAGTGTGACGTGAGTGTACTGTAAAGACGTATGTAAGTGTGACGTGAGTGTACTGTAAAAACGTATGTAAGTGTGACGTGAGTGTACTGTAAAGACGTATGTAAGTGTGACGTGAGTGTACTGTAAAGACGTATGTAAGTGTGACGTGAGTGTACTATAACGACGTCTGTAAGTCTGGCGTGAGTGTACTATAACGACGTCTGTAAGAGTGGCGCGAGTGTACTATAAAGACATATGTAAGTGTGGCGTGAGTGTACTATAAAGACATATGTAAGTGTGGCGTGAGTGTACTATAAAGACAAATGTGAGTGTGGCGTGAGTGTACTATAAAGACATATGTAAGTGTGGCGTGAGTGTACTATAAAGACATATGTAAGTGTGGCGTGAGTGTACTATAAAGAAGTATGTAAGTGTGACGTGCGTGTACTATAAGGACGTATATAAATATGACATGACCTTACTATATATATGTCTATATGTGTGACGTGAGTGTACTATAAAGACGTATGTTTGTGTGATGTGAGTGTACTATAAAGAAGTCTATAAGTGTAACGTGAGTGTACAATAAAGACGCCTGTAAACGTGAAATGAGGGTACTATAAGATGTATGTAAGTGTGACGTGAGTACTATAAAGACATGTAACTGTGACTTGAGTGTACTATAAGGACGTATGTAAATATGACATGAGTGCACTATAAAGGCGTCTGTATGTGTGACGTGTGTATTATGAAGACATGTAACTGTGACGTGAGTGTACTATAAGGACGTGTGTAAATACGACATGAGTGTACTATAAAGGCGTCTGTATGTGTGACGTGTGTACTATAAAGACATGTAACTGTGACGTGAGTGTACTATAAGGACGTATGTAAATATGACATGAGTGCACTATAAAGGCGTCTGTATGTGTGACGTGTGTACTATAAAGACATGTAACTGTGACTTGAGTGTACTATAAGGACGTATGTAAATATGACATGAGCGTACTATAATGTGTGACGTGAGTGTACTTGATGTGAGTATAGCTGAAAGGAAAATATCTGCTCAACAACTGGTACTGGACAGAAAATGTTGCCCTGAGAACTGGCAACCTCAAATTGAGACAGGTGCTGACTGCAGAAGGACACGAGGGACATAAAAGCAGTCAATTTCTTACAGGGAAGTAATCAAATCAATTGCCACTCGAAACTGACAAAATCCCACCACGAGGTTGATTTGGGCGCGACTGTAATCATAAAGTTGATCTGGAAGTTCGCCGACTCTCAGTCAAGTTTGAGTCACTGTAAGATTTAGTTCACAATCATGGTCATTTCCTGGCACTATTTATTTATTTTAGTTATCAAGGATAGTCTACACTGTAGTTGTCAAGGATAGTCTACACTGTAGTTGTTAAGGATAGTCTACACTGTAGTTGTCAAGGATAATCTATATTGCAGTTGTCAAGGATAGTCTACACTGTAGTTGTCAAGGATATTCTACACTGTAGTTGTCAAGAATAGTCTATATTGCAGTTGTCAAGGATAGTCTACAATGTAGATGTCAAGAATAGTCTATATTGCAGTTGTCAAGGATAGTCTACACTGTAGTTGTCAAGATAGTCTATATTGCAGTTGTCAAGGATAGTCTATATTGCAGTTGTCAAGGATAGACTATATTGCAGTTGTCAAGGAGAGTCTACACTGTAGTTGTCAAGGATTGTCTATATTGCAGTTGTCAAGGATAGTCTACACTGTAGTTGTCAAGGATGATCTATATTGCAGTTGTCAAAGATAGTCTACACTGTAGTTGTCAAGATAGTCTATATTGTAGTTGTCAAGAATAGTCTACACTGTAGTTGTCAAGGATAATCTATATTGTTGTGGTCAAGGATAGTCTACACTGTAGTTGTCAAGGATAGTATATATTGCAGTTGTGAAGGATAGTCTATATTGCAGTTGTCTAGGATTGTCTATATTGCAGTTGTCTAGGATAGTCTTTTGTGCAGTTGTCTAGGATAGTCTATATTGCAGTTGTCTAGGATAATTTATATTGCAGTTGTCAAGGAAAGTCTCTACTGTAGTTTTTCTAGGGTGATCTATATTGTAATTGTTTAGATAGTCTATAGTGTAGTTGACTAGGATATTGTATATTGTATTTGTCTAGGGTGGTCTATATTGTAGTTGTCTAGATAGTCTGTATTGCAATTGCCAAGGATAGCCTAAAATAATTGTCTAGGGTGATATATAGTGTAGATGTCTAGATAGTCTATAGTGTAGTTGACTAGGATAATCTATATTGCAGTTGTCTAGGGTGGTCTATATTGTAATTGTCTAGATATTCTATATAGGCAGTTGTCAATGATAGTCTATAGTGTAGTTGACTGTGATAGTCTATATTGTAGTTGTCTAGGATCATTATCATGTGCCGTACCGTTTGGCGTTGGCGATCATGCCCTTCAACAATCTTCTATCCACAGTGTATCGTATAAGTTCTATTGTTGACTGTTTTCCATGCCATGACACCAAGCTATCCAGTATTTTCTCTCTTTGTCGCCCGCGATCCCTTTTCCTTTTATTTTGCCAGTTGTAACCAAGTATTCCAACTTTCCTCTTCTCATGATGTGCCCAGAAAATGTTGATTGCTTCTTTCTGATGTTTTTTAAGAGCTCCCTTTTTGTGTTGGCCTCTTTGAGAACTTTCTCATTGGTCTTTTTAGTTTTCTAGGATAGTCTATGTTAAAGGTTGTCTAGGGCGGTCTATATTGCATTTGTCAAGGACAGTCTATATTGTAGGTGTCTAGGATAGTCTATATAGAGGTATCTTCTTTCATCCTTAATTGTAAAAACAAATTAGTGTATGTGCGTGTGTGGGCATGCGTGCGTGCGTACGTGTCTGTGTGTGTGTGTGTGTGTGTGTGTGTGTGTGTGTGCTACTCATTCTTCCGCGTGCACAAGCAGGAGTTTGTGCTTTCATATTTGACAATGAACTAGTTGTATCCCATCAGATCCTGACGTCCTCAAACTATCGTTACTGCTTCGATTATTGTCTAGCTCGTACGGGAGGTTTTATTATAAGCTGGAGTGTACATGTTGCATGTCCATTGCAGTCGCTCCGAGGTGTGCAGGCATGAGGTTTCCTTTTTTTAAAACTCCGATTTTTGAAGAAAAAAAAACTGCTCATTTTGACCCTGCTGTGTTTTGAATCATCATCAAATACCTGCTGGCGTAGGTGATCATGTCTCTCCACAACTTTTGATCTCGATAGTTATTTATCATTTCTGTTGTTGATCTTCTGCCAAGCCATTGTCCTAAGCTGTCTAGTATCTTTTCTCCCCTATATCTCTTCGACCCTCGAATATCCCAGTTGTTATAATATATTCCAGCTGTTCTCTTCTCATTACATCGCCAAAAAATGATGATTGTTCCTTCCTAATATTGGAAATCAGCTCTCTTTTTACTTTGACTCTTTCAGAACGTTTTCATTACTCTTCTTAGCTGTCCATGGTATTCTCAACATTCTTCTGTAAAACTACATTTCTACAGTCTCCAGTGATTTTCTTGTTTGTTGTCCTATTGCCCGTGATCCACATCCATATATTGCGACTGGCACTACATAAAATTTAAGAACTCTTTTTCTTGTTTCTTTTGTCAAAAATGGATTGCATAGTATCTTCTTTATTTTTTGGAAAGCTGCTTTTGCCTGAGCCATTTTATGCATCTCACCTCTGTTGAACATCGACCATCTCACTCTAGTACATCGACTTTCTCATCTCTGTTGTACACGGACCATCTCACCTCTGTTGTATATCAACTATCTCACCTCTGTTGGACATCTACCATCTCACCTCTGCTGTACATCTACCATTTCACCTCTGTTGTACACGGACCATCTCACCTCTGTTGTATATCAACTATCTCACCTCTGTTGGACATCTACCATCTCACCTCTGCTGTACATCTACCATTTCACCTCTGTTAAACATCTACCATCTCACCTTCGTTGTACACCTACCATTTCACCTCTGTTGTACGTCTACCATCTCACCTCTGTTGTACATCTACCATCTCACCTCTGTTGCACATCTACCATCTCACCTCTGTTGCACATCTACCATCTCACCTCTGTTGCACATCTACCATCTCACCTCTGTTGTACATCTACCATCTCACCTCTGTTGCACATCTACCATCTCACCTCTGTTGCACATCTACCATCTCACCTCTGTTGCACATCTACCATCTCACCTCTGTTGTACATCTACCATCTCACCTTCGTTGTACATTTACCAGAAAGTCGAAGAAAATGGTTTGAAGGGAATTCAGTAACAGAACTGGTAATTGCAAAGAAAAATAAAGTTGTGGAGAAACAAAACCAAATACTTGAAGAAAATGCTATGGGACAAAGTCAATGAAAGAATTGGTAAAGAATTGTAGAGACAGAAAATTGTAGATCAATAACGCAGGCACGGTATTTCATAACAATGAAAACTACCGCAATTGTAAGAATTACTCAAAATGTTAACTTAGCCAACAAAAGTCTCTTTTGGCAGTTCATGTTTCTTGCATTCTGATATACCAAATAAATTAGAAAGCCTATACCCTAGTTAAAGGGAGCCGCGATAGCTCAGTGGTTAGTGAACTGAACTACAAAGGAAAAGGGATAGGGTTCGATCCCAACCGACGGCTTCCGGTTTCACCCAGCCTTAAATGGGTACCGGATTTTTTTTCTGGGAAAGTAAACCGGCACGGGCGTAATACTGACCACATTACCCTAAAAATCATGTTCCGAAGTTCTGTAAAATTTATTGTCACTAACACCATATTCCCTATACGCCGCCACTTGGCGTGACGGGGGTACTTTACTTTTTTTTTGTACCCTAGTTAAGGATATTTCAGTTTGGAAGAACAATGATTATCGCTCACATACCAGCGGAAGTGTTCCAGCAGAAAAATGCGTCATGGAAATAGCAGGATGGCCAAATATCAGTGCGAAGATTACCATAAACAAAAACAGGAAGGAACATGTTGCCATCTTCAGTCCAAAAATAGGACACAATTTACTTGGAGACAACATCTAAACAAAATTAAAGATCTGGAATGCAGCAGTTATGTGTAGATGTAAACAAGCATCTCAGACGGGTGTACACATACTTGAAAGCCGCATACAGAACGATGTGTTCAGGCACATACTGGTCAAATGGGGCTACACTAAAGACAGAATTTAATGCCCGGTGCAAGAGCTGCTGGAGACATCATATTTGACCGAAGAGACAATCTTACAGATAACTGATTTGGCAAACGACAGAAGATTGTTGCTCTATTCATTCTCATTCTGTTCAGGTTTCTGGAGCTGTGTGGTCTAGAGGTAAGATCTCCGCTTTAGGACAAGAAGGTCCCGGTTTTGAACCCCACCTCAGGCAGTGTGATTTTTTCATTTTCATTTCGTAGATTCGTCGCCGCTTGACCCTCCCCCGGTCTCAGAAGAATTCTACTCGTTCCATGGATAGCGAACGTTACAAATAAAGAATGTTGAAAACGAGTTGGAGAAATCAGAAATATCATCAAAATCATAAGGATGAGGCAATCTACATTTATTGGACATGTCATGCGAAAAGATGGCGTTGAGAATACTATAACAGACAGGATGGACGGAAAGAAAACTAGGAGAAAAAATAATGAGTAGATTATCTAAATGACATAACAAAAGATCACCGACTGAAAGTATGAGATGTATGAAGGACCCAGCGATGTGGAGAGAGACAATCGTCTACGCCACCCGAGATGGCACTTGCTGATGATTATGATGGGGTGTGAGATCCAATGTCTAGCCCTCTTGGATAACAGCAAAAAAACAGGAGTCCCCGTGTGCACTCTGCGCATGTCAGCGAGAAATCTCAAAGAGTAAGTCAAAAATGGCTGCTACCCGGTCAAAAATAATAGGAAATATCTAGCAAAAATACGTCATAACTCGACAATAAACAAAACTGAAAGTACCTCTAAAGCCGGAGAGTACCCTCCTGAATGGTGAGAGACACCTGAGCAATCGGCTACCAGTGAGACAAATAGGATAATGTGATATTCACTCAAAATTCAGTCTCTGTAGACTAGGCTAGAGATGTGAAGCTGGCGAAAGCAAACAAGTAGACAGATAATAATAAATGAATATTGTCATAGAGGGAAACTTCCGAAGCGATAATCAGCGCATCATTTCAGAGGTAGAGGTATGTTTATCGCACTCAGAAAAAAATGACAAATAATCAACAACAGAAAAAAAACAAAGAATAACATATGGTCCGAAGCAGTATCGAACCCGCTCTCCTTGGCACAGCGCCTTGCCACGAGAATTAGTTAGCTGAATTGACCGTGTTCGCTACCGTTTGGCTTCTCGTGGCAAGGCGCTGTGCCAAGGAGTAAGGGTTCGATCCTGCTTCGGACCATATATTGTTTTTTTTTTCTTTCTGTTGTTGATTATTTGTCATTTTTCCCCGAGTGCTGTAAACATACCTCTACCTCTTAAATGATTCGAACGCAAACAAAAACAAAAAAAGAACACGCACAATTCTGGTATCTATCCAACTAGACAAATAGTGATGTTTAAGTGGAGCTTGATTAAGTGTTCACTGACCTTCTAGTGTGAGCCTTGTAACCTAGTGGTGAGCGTTTTAAGCGATTTAACTGAACTCACAGGGGAACTGGGTGGTCTACAGGTGTAAGACTTCGGTCTCTAGACAGGAAGGTTCCTGGTTCGATTTCCGGCGAATGCACTTTTACAAAAAATCGTGGTGGCATTAACCTCCCCCGGTCTCTGGGTAGTGAGATCCCTTGTCCAGTCCTCTCTGGGTAGTGAGATCCGATGTCCAGTCCTCTCTGGGTAGTGAGATACGATGTCCAGTCCTCTCTGGGTAGTGAGATACGATGTCCAGTCCTCTCTGGGTAGTGAGATCCGATGTCCACTCCTCTCTGGGTAGTGAGATCCGATATCCAGTCCTCTCTGGGTAGTGGGATCTGATTTCCAGTCCTCTCTGGGTACTGAGATTCGATGTCCAGTCCTTTCTGGGTAGTGAGATCCGATGTCCAGTCCTCTCTGGGCAGTGAGATCCAATATCCAGTCTTCTAGCGAAAAACAGGAGGTCCAGTGTGTACTCGCCGCACGTTAAACCATGACAGTTTAACGGTAAAAAGAGGCCAAATAATTTGTAAGCAAATCTGCTCATCCATACCGAAGATGAATGTGTTGGGACCGAGAGGCGCAGATACAGCGTCTATGTCGTAGACTAGCGACACAACGCGTCCACTTAAAGGGTGAACGCTAGGAAGACAAGAGGGGACTGACCTTCCAGTGTTAGCTTAGTAATGTAGTGGTTAGCGTACTCTCTTCCGCGACTTAAAGTGAGAGTGACTTCAGTTCCAACCAAATGCTCAACAGACAGCACAGCTGAATAAAGAATGACTACCTGACTAGCAGCTTTCCCCCAAAAAATGAGGAAGATACTATACAATCCAATTTTAACAATAGAAACAAGAAAAAGAGTTTTTAATTGTTATGTAAAAACAGTCTTCACATATGGATGTGAATCATGGACAATAGGACAACAGACAAGAAAATCACTGGAGTCTGTGGAAATATGGTTTTACAGAAGAATGTTGAGAACACCATGGACAGCTAAGAAGAGTAATGAAAATGTTCTGAAAGAGGTCAAAACAAAAATAGAGCTAATTTCCAATATTAGAAAGAAACAAGCATAATTTTTTGGCCATGTAATGAGAAGAGAACAACTGGAATATATTGTAACAACTGGAAAAATTGATGGACGAAGAGATAGAGGGAAACAAAGAGAAAAAATACCAGTCAGCTTAAGAGAATGGCTTGACAGAAGGACAACAACAGAAATGATAAATAGCTGTCGAGATCGAAAGTTGTGGAGAGACATGATCACCTACGCCAACAGGCCCGGTACTTGATGATGACCAGACTTACAGAGATGGAGACTACCAACAGCTTGAGAAAGCGCTGGCTTTTATACTCAAAATGATGTAGCTTAATGTGTCGATATTAAACCTTCATTCCTTTGGACATATACTATTTCTCTTATCCATTGTTATTTCTATTATCTATTGTTATTTCTTTCATCCATTGACATTTCTCGTATCCATTGTTATTTCTTTTGTACATTGTTCTTTCTCTCATCGATTGTTATTTCTTTCATCCATTGACATTTCTCGTATCCATTGTTATTTCTTTCATCCGTTGACATTTCTCGTATCCATTGATATTTCTTTTGTACATTGTTCTTTCTCTCATCGATTGTTATTTCTCTTATCAATTATTATGTTTTTTCCTCATCGTTATATCTACTATCCATTATTATTTGTTTTACCCATTGTTGTTCCTTTTATCCTCTGTTATTTTTCTTATCCTTTATTTCTTTTCTCCATTGTCATTAGACTTATCAATTGCTATTTCTCTTACCCATTATTTTCTTACCTGCTTTTTTTTTTACATTTCTACTTTCGTTTTTGATCAGGCAAGATTACCAAAAGACTTAAAAGTTGTGTCCAAGAAACCTGGCAATGCCTCCTCCACTCACCAACAATGTAATGGTTATATGCCTACACCTACACCTACAATTACACATGCAATCACATCATTATACAGAGCATTGCTCTTGTACGTCATTATTGCTGAATCAAGTCACGTATTTCTTTGTTCAAAAGATTCTAGGAGAACACAGGTGGAAGCAGAGATGAAGATGATGGGGAAGACATGGAATGATCTTAAAAGAATGGCAAGAAACAGAACGGCTTGGAAAGTGTTTGTCGAAGACCTGTGCTCCACAGGGAACTGCAAGGTAGAAGAAGATGTTACCTTTCTTATCGCTGTCCATTACCCACTACTTGTCATTACTCAACATCATCAGGTGCCACGCCGGTCGGCGAAGATTTCTCTCCACCTCACTCGGTTCTTCCTGTGTTATAATTTCAGTGGCGATCTTTTGTTATGCCATTTCGATAAGCTGTCCAATAATGTTGCTCTTGGTTTGCCTCTGCTCAAGCTTCCTTTCATTCTACCTGTTCTTATAGTATTCTGAATGTCTTCTTTTCGCATGGCAAGTCCAATAAATGTAGATTGTCCTTTTCTTATTATTTTGATATTTCTGGTTTGTCAAACTCGTTTTAAACATTCTTCATTTGTAGTTTTTGCTGTCAATGGAATTCATGCCATTCTTATGATAAAGCACATCTCAGCTGCTTCTAATGTTCTTTATGTTGTCTTATCGTCCACGACTCGCTTCGGTCATTACTGCTCGACGTTAAATGATGTAGTCCGAGGGCGGTATTTGGGAGCCATTACTGACCGTCATCGGAAACTACTTAGTGGGGTGACCACAGCGGATTACTGGAACGGGTGTTTCATATTGATACTCAATAACCTCAAATGGGGGATAATTTTGAGGCTTAGACGTGCTGTGCTAATGGAGGGACTAGTTAGAGAAATGGAGTGCATGAGTAACTCAGTGCCCACATGCACGCGAAAAGCCAGTAGTCATAGAAAAGTAGATATCTACTGAAGTCGATGAGTATGTCTCTCCACAACTTTAAATATTTCAAGTCTCTTAAAAATGTCTCTATTGGCTTCTTATCGTGTCATTCTCTTGAGCTGCCTTATAATCTTGTTCTCTATTGTTATTGAGTTATTGAGTTATTTGCAGGTCATCATCATTGCACTCCGAACATGTCCATAGGTGCTCATATCCCCTCCTCAGCAATTCCCTCAGTGTCCAGCGACTGACGACTCCAGTTCTATGTTGGTTGATAAGTCTTCTTACACGGCCACTAAGTGTCTCATTTCTGGCTGTGCCCAACTTAACTCCCATTTCCATCATCCGAAGAAGTGACGCGGATCTGTGTTTGTCGAAGTCATGTGCTCTTCCCACATCTCGGAGGGCATTGATGATGTCCGCCCGATCCATTGGTTGCCCGTCCTCAACGACAGCGCAGCTAGCCAACCTGTCCGCTCTTTCATTTTCCCGTACTCCCGCATGTCCAGGGACATAGACAAAGGTGACCTTACGTATTTTTTATTTCTGCAACGACGCTACCCATTGCATGCGTACAGAGCCTGCCTCCACTTTTTTTTAATCATGCTCATCGAATCACTCAGTATACATGCGTGGGTGTAGTCTTGTGACTCTAACTATTTGAATGCCTTGGTCACTGCCATCGCCTCCATTGTCATGCTACTCGTGGTCATTACGTATGCACCACTGTCTTCCTTGACTATTCTGCCTGCCGAACGTGCTGTAAATGTAAATGTACATTGCAACAATGATAATTGTCTTATGTTGATGTTGGTGACTAACCTTTTGTTTGTGATGGCCGATTTTAAATCGGCGTTCTTAACTACAAAATGTACAATTACACACTTAATGGAGATCAAAACAAAAGTATACAATTACACTCAATAAAGTGAGAAGTCTGTGAAGAATAAATCCAGAAGATACTAAATCAGACAAGGAGAGGCAAGATTAAGATTATGTTCATCACTAGTTTTCTAGAAACAACACAATTATCATTTGACAATATAACTCTTCATGAGAGCCAGCAATTATTTCAAGACATTGAAGCCTTGATAGACATAATAGTAGAAGAAAGCAACACAACAATTCTCAGTCTGAATAGTAAGAAAACAGAAGTAATGGTTATATCGAAGAAACAATCATCACAACCATGCAGCATACAAATAAACGAGACAAATCTAAAACAAGTGCAACGTTTCAAATACTTGGGCACAATAATTACATCAGATGGGAGATGCACCACAGAAATAAAAAGCAGAATAGCTCAGGCCAAAATAGCATTTCAGAAAATGAAAAATATCTTATGCAACAAATCTATGTCAATAAAAATGAGAAAGAGAATTCATCGGTGCTATATAGAACCAATTCTGACCTATGGAAGCGAATCATGGACAATAGACAAACAAATGAAAAGACGGTTAGAGGCCACAGAGATGGGATTTCTCAGAAGAATGTTGAAAGTTCCCTGGACAGATAAAAAGACCAATGAGGAAGTTCTCAAAGAGGCCAACACAAAAAGGGAGCTCTTAAAAAACATCAGAAAGAAGCAATCAACATTTTTCGTGCACATCATGAGAAGAGGAAAGTTGGAATACTTGGTTACAACTGGCAAAATAAAAGGAAAGAGAGATCGCGGACGACAAAGAGAGAAAATACTGGAAAGCTTGGTGTCAGGGCATGGAAAACAGTCACCATCACAACTGATACGATGCACTGTAGATAGAAGATTGTGGAGGGACATGATCGCCTACGCCAACCGGCAGGGTACATGATGATGATTGGAGCCTACGTTCTAATTTCCAGAAGTTGTAAATTATATTTAGATTGAAAATGCTGGGGGTTCACCCAGGCACTAAAAATGGGCGGCAGTTATTTTCTGGGAAGTAAAGGCAGCCTGGCGAGATAACGACCACATCACCCACAAATGAGGTGTGGTCATGGAAAGGTATGGTCGCTAACACCATTATCCCCATTTACATAGCAACATGTGGTGGGAACCTTTACTTTACTATACATCTATAAAGGTTTTAAAGGATTTTCATCATCATGTGCCATTCTGGTTGACGTATATATATATATATATATATATATATATATATATATATATATAAATAGCAAGCTAACGAGCTACCAAATTAATTATGCAAAAAGCTAACTAGTTAGGCAGAGAAGTGAGTTGAGATTACCGTTTGTCAAAGATGGGATACATGACCAAGATGTCCTCCTGACTACAAAGTGGACAATGGTATACCTGCACTGGTCATTGTTGAATAGACGAATGGATCATTATGAACAGTATGTAAAGAGCCCCGTCACGCCAAGTGGCGTATAGGGAATATGATGTTAGTGACCATAATATTTACATACCCTTCGACACATGATTTTTGGCGTAAAGTGGTTGGTATTACGCTCGTGCCGATTCACTTTCCCATAACAAATCCGGTACCCACTTTAGGCTGGGTGAACCTGGCAGCCGTCGATCAGGATCGAACCCTGCCTCTTGTCCTTTGTAGTCCAATTCACTAACCACTGAGCTATCGCGGCTCCCATATATATATATATATATTTTATATATATATATATATTTATATATATATATATATATATATATGTGTGTGTATATCTATATAGATATATAATATATATATATATATATATAGATATAAGAATATATATATCTTTCCACATTTTTCTATCAACAGTACATCGTATCATTTCTATTATTTGCAGTTTTTCACGCCATGACACGAAGATATCTAGTATCTTCTCTCCTTGTCGTCCGCGATCTCTCTTTCCCAATCTGTATTTTGCAGTTGTAACCAAGTATTTCAACTTTCCTCTTCTCATGATGTGCCCAAAAATATCGATTGTTTCTTTCTGGTGGCCTCTTTGAGAATGTTCTCATTGGTCTTTGTAGCTGTCCAGAGAACGCTCAATATTAATCTGATAAATCTCATCTCTGTGACCTCTAATTGTCTTTAAATTTGTTTGTCTACAGTCCATGTTTCATACTCATAGGTCAGAATTGGCTCTACATATCACCGATGAACTCTCTTTCTCACTTCTATTGACATAGACGTTTTGCACAAGACGTTTTGCACAAGACGTTTTGCACAAGACGTTTTGCACAAGACGTTTTTCATTTTCTGAAATGTTATCTTAGTCTGAGTTATTCTACTTTGTTATTTCTGGGGTGTTTTTTTCCGTCTGATGTGCCAAATTATCTGTCGCTCTGCACTTTCTTTAGATTTGTCCCGTTTATTTTTACAATACAATGTGATGATGATTGTTTCTTCGATACGACCATTACTTCTATTTTCTCTCTATTTAGACGAGATCTTTATTGTTGTTTTTTTTCACTACTGCGTTTTTAATTTCTTGTAATTCATTTTCCGTAACGCTATATCATCCGCATATCGCAGATTGTTTATTGTGTGGCCATTGACTTCAATTCAAAGGGCTTTACGAAATGTAAAGGAAAAACAATCACTCACAGTGAAGCACAATACGTAAATAATTTACGTCCGTGAAGCTAGCTTTTTAAAAATATATTCTCATCGCTGTAAGGCACAAAATAACAGAGAACAGAGCAGGATCAAACATAAACCTCATTTTATTACCTACTAAATAGAAGATTTTAAATATTCTATTTTTTTTTTAAAATAGTTTCGATGTCTTGCGCAGAAGAGATACATCACAGAGGCAGGTGGAATGTCATTGTCAGTATTTTAGAACCAATATGGCTGACAAGTCGTACAATGAGCGGTAATCGATTTCAGTAATCCAGGATGAAGGGAGTGAAAAAATAAGGAGCAGAGAGTGCGGAAATTTGATGAGAGAAAAGTGTTGTCTGACGACACACATCCATAGTGAGTACTCTTCTTCCTTCACAGACAGACGGCACTCCTTAACTGGCTCGAGGTATGCTTAGACACGTGGGACGTGTGCATTGGCATAATTCAGGGATAGGCAGAGTCCACTCTGACGACTGGCTGGCGCGCGGAGGGTTAATCGCGGTCATTTATAGCCGATAGTTTCTCACGACCATCAATGCATTACCCAATATGGGTTAATGTCACCCGTTGTGTTTTTGTAGCAGACCGGTTGTAGCTTGGCTAAAAGAGACAATTGTGATGCTTGCACATTTAGTTCTGCTATACTGGGCCACTTTAACTCGTGTGTTCCCTAGGTATCCAGATCTGTTTCTTTTTAGAGTCCTCTTTATCTTCTTTCGTCCTGATCATTATCAGTTTGTTAAATGCCTCTTAACCTGCTCTCTATTAGTTCCCTATATCTCTCTACCTGCTCGTTAATAGTTACCTACATACTCCCTACCTGCTCGCTAATAGTTACCTACATACTCCCTACCTGCTCGTTAATAGTTACCTACATACCCTCTACCTGCTCGTTAATAGTTACCTACATACTCCCTACCTGCTCGTTAATAGTTACCTACATACTCTCTACCTGCTCGTTAATAGTTACCTACATACTCCCTACCTGCTCGTTAATAGTTACATACATACTCTCTACCTGCTCGTTAATAGTTACCTACATACTCCCTACCTGCTCGTTAATAATTACCTACATACTCTCTACCTGCTCCGTTAATAGTTACCTACATACTCTCTACCTGCTCGTTAATAGTTACCTACATACTCTCTACCTGCTCGTTAATAGTTACCTACATACTCCCTACCTGCTCGTTAATAGTTACATACATGCTCTCTACCTGCTCGTTAATAGTTACATACATACTCCCTACCTGCTCGTTAATAGTTACCTACATACTCCCTACCTGCTCGCTGATAGTTACCTACATACTCCCTACCTGCTCGCTAATAGTTACCTACATACTCCCTACCTGCTCGCTAATAGTTACCTACATACTCCCTACCTGCTCGCTAATAGTTATCTACATACTCCCTACCTGCTCGCTAATAGTTACCTACATATCACCTACCTGCTCGTCTATAGCTCACTACATACCCCTTACCTGCTCGCTAATAGCTCCCTACATACTCCCTACCCGCTCGCTAATAGTTACCTACATACTCCCTACCTGCTCGCTAATAGTTCCCTACATACTCCCTACCTGCTTGCTAATAGTTACCTACACACCCCTTACCTGTTCGCTAATAGCTCCCTACATACTCCCTACCAGCTCGCTAATAGCTCCTAACATAGTCCCTACCTGCTCGCTACCAGTTCCCTACATACTCCCTACCTGCTGGCTAATAGCTCCCTACATACTCCCTACCTGCTCGCTACCAGTCCCCTATATACAACCTACCTGCTCACTAATAGCTCCCTAAATACTCCCTACCTGCTGGCTACTAGTTCCCTACATACAGCCTACCTGCTCGCTACCAGTTCCCTACATACTCCTTACCTCTTCGCTACCAGTCCCCTACATACAACCTACCTGCTCACTAATTGCTCCTACATACTCCCTACCTGCTGGCTAATAGCTCCCTACATATTCCCTACCTGCTTGCTGCTTGCTCCCTACATACTCCCTACCTGCTGGATACCAGCTCCCTACATACTCCCTACCTGCTGGCTACCAGTCCCCTACATACAACCTACCTGCTCACTAATAGCTCCCTACATACTCCCTACCTGCTCGCTACTAGCTCCCTACATACTCCCTACCTGCTCGCTACTAGCTCACTACATACTCCCTATCTGCTCGCTACTAGCTCCCTACATACTCCATACCTGCTCGCTACTAGCTCACTACATACTCCCTACCTGCTCGCTACTAGCTCACTACATACTCCCTACCTGCTTGCTACTAGCTCCCTACATACTCCCTACCTGCTTGCTACTAGCTCACTACATACTCCCTATCTGCTCGCTACTAGCTCCCTACATACTCCATACCTGCTCGCTACTAGCTCACTACATACTCCCTACCTGCTCGCTACTAGCTCACTACATACTCCCTATCTGCTCGCTACTAGCTCCCTACATACTCCATACCTGCTCGCTACTAGCTCACTACATACTCCCTACCTGCTCGCTACTAGCTCACTACATACTCCCTACCTGCTTGCTACTAGCTCACTACATACTCCCTACCTGCTTGCTAATAGTTCCTAACATCTCCATACCTGCTTGCTAATAGTTCCTAACATCTCCATACCTGCTTGCTAATAGTTCCTAACATCTCCCTACCTGCTTGCTAATAGTTCCTAACATCTCCATACCTGCTTGCTAATAGTTCCTAACATCTCCATACCTGCTTGCTAATAGTTCCTAACATCTCCATACCTGCTTGCTAATAGTTCCTAACATCTCCCTACCTGCTTGCTAATAGTTCCTAACATCTCCCTACCTGCTTGCTAATAGTTCCTAACATCTCCCTACCTGCTTGCTAATAGTTCCTAACATCTCCCTACCTGCTTGCTAATAGTTCCTAACATCTCCCTACCTGCTCGCTACTAGCTCACTACATACTCCCTACCTGCTTGCTAATAGTTCCTAACATCTCCATACCTGCTCGCTACTAGCTCACTACATACTCCCTACCTGCTCGCTACTAGCTCACTACATACTCCCTACCTGCTTGCTACTAGCTCACTACATACTCCCTACCTGCTTGCTACTAGCTCACTACATACTCCCTACCTGCTTGCTAATAGTTCCTAACATCTCCATACCTGCTTGCTACTAGCTCACTACATACTCCCTACCTGCTTGCTAATAGTTCCTAACATCTCCATACCTGCTTGCTACTAGCTCACTACATACTCCCTACCTGCTTGCTACTAGCTCACTACATACTCCCTACCTGCTTGCTAATATACTCTCCATACCTGCCTAATAGCTTGCTAATAGTTCCTAACATACCTGCTTCTAATAGTTCTAACATCTCCCTACCTGCTTGCTAATAGTTCCTAACATCTCCATACCTTGCTAATAGTTCCTAACATCTCCAGTTCCTAACATCTCCATACCTGCTTGCTAATAGTTCCTAACATCTCCATACCTGCTTGCTAATAGTTCCTAACATCTCCATACCTGCTTGCTAATAGTTCCTAACATCTCCATACCTGTACTTTCTCGCTTCTAATTCCTTAAACTAGCCCTTTCAGTTACAAGTTCCATATACATCACCAATGTAGTTGCTCTTAGTTATCTCCCCTTGTCTCATGCAATAGTTTACATGTACGATACCTGTTGGCAAGTAATTACCAACATGAAAGCTACTAGTTCTATTGATGCCATCATTCAGACCATTTTCCTACAATGTGTACTCAGTTACACTCTCTACGTGCTCAAGAACTGCGTTCCCTCATTCTAGTTCCGACCTGTTGCAAGTAGTTTTCTATACCACAAACCCATTGTGCTAAGTTACTCCATGATAACAAGCAGCTATGAGAGTATATAAAGACGTCACGCAGAGCAGCAAGCCGTTTAGACTGCTGCCACTACGAAGAGGACATCGCTGTGTCAGGTTAAAGATACGGCAGTCGAGTGAGATCGGATATGAACAGTAGATTCGATAGAAGTTTTGCAAAAAAGAAGTTCACTTATTATATGCCGAATATGGTGAGTCTTCAGGTTCAATCAAGTAGGAGGTCGACGCCTAGGAGCCAAGTCCACCTGCCCTACAGTGTCAAGAAGCTAAAAGGCCGAAATACTTCCAGGACGGGGGACCTCTTCTGGTGATCAGATTGCCTTCCTGCTGCGATGCTCTGTATAAGAGTTTCCTGTTAGCACATACTATTTATTTGGTTGCTGCTAGTTCTCTGCCTGCCTTCTATTTGATTGTTATTAGATTTCGATTAGATACTTAAACAGGACTTCACACGTTGTTGCAGTCGCTGTCCACATGTACCTGCATGATAATCATATACGAACAAGTTCCAAGAAATGTCAAAGACATTAATTAAAAGACATTAAAGTGAAGGAAAGAAGCAGCGATAGTTCAGTGGTTAGTGACCTGGACTACTAAGGACAAGAGTCTTGTTCGATCTTGATCGACGGTCCGGGTTCACCCAGCCTTTAATGGGTACCGGATTTTTTCTGTGAAAGTAAAGCGACACTGGTGTATTACAGACCACATTACCCCAAAAATCATGTACCGAAGGTCTGTAAAATTTATGGTCACTAACACCATATTTCGTATACGCCACTTGGCGTGACGGGGCTCTCTACTTTACTTTACTATAGTGAAAAAAAGTACAAATAAAGGACTCATACTCAATAGCAAAAAGACAAAAGTAATGGTAGCAACAAAGGAAAAAAGACGTCACCGCAATGCACAATAAAGACAAATGGGATAATATTAAAACAGGTAAATGAATTGAAATATCTGGAAAGAATGTTAACCTCAAATGGTGGATGTACAAAATAGGTGAAATGATAAATAGCTCAGGCAAAAGCAGATGTTTAAACAATTAGAATGATACTGTGTAGTTCTTGTTTTAAAAAGATAAACAGCTCTTAATGTTATGTAGAACCAGTCTTTATTAATAAATGTGAATATTGGACAAAAGAACAACAGACAAGAAAGTCATTGGAGACTATAATTCTTGTGTTTAGAGAAAAATGTTGAGAATACCACGAACAGCTGAGAAGAGTAATGAAAACGTTCAGAAAGAGGATATAGCAAAAAGAGGGCAAATTTCCAAAATTAGAAACAATCATCAATTTTTGTCCATGTAATGAAAAGGGAACAAGTAGAATATATTGGAACAACTGGGAAGATTGAGGAACGAAGAGATAGAGGGAAACAAAGAGAAAAGATACCAGACAGCTTAAGAGAATGGTCAACATCAGAAATGATAAATAACTGTCGAGATCGTGAGTTGTGGAGAACGTTGGTCACCTACAAGAGCAGGCATGGTACTTGATGATAACTATGTTGATGATGACGATAACGATGATGATGATATAACGATGATGATATAGCGATGATGATATAGCGATGATGATATAACGATGATGATAGAACGATGATGATAGAACGATGATGATATAACGATGGTTATTGGTTATTGGTTATGGAAGGCCTCGGTATCACAGCAAACGAATTAAAATCCATAATTGCTCAACCGCCCGTGCCAGTGGAATCATCCGAATTACTAACTCATCTCCCAAACAAAGAAAGGTAACTGTAGTCCCCATCGTAGCAGTCTCAGCACACGCCAAAAGACATAAGGCGAAACCGCGCAGAAAGTGAACACAGCCAACTGTTCCCTGTCATACGATATCATCATTCATCGTAAACAAGCGGGATATCGAAGCAGGATCAAAACGGATGAGACACACAGCTCACGGTGTGCACAGAGCACTTAACTCAGTAGCTCCTGCAACAAGCCGGTCTTGGAATATGAGGAAACTGCAAGAAGGAACACTTTTCAGACATAGCCTTCAATGGTTCCTGCCGCCTATCCACCATATACCATGGGAGTTCACGTCCTCCCGAAAATGATGATCGTCATAGCACTTGATGATGTTAGGCCATCATTGATGACTCCAATTCCAAACATATAGACACACAGTGGTGGTAAGTTATCATTTCCAATCCAACAGAAGCCACATGACCTGTAGTTATTAAAACCACAGAGAGAATATGATTTTGTGACCTTCACTGATTCACTCTTGGATGTGAATGTGTAGTTTACACAAGAGGAGACGTTTTCAACTACAGTGATCCCATTTAAGGCAATTCTGGGATAGCAAGGCAAGTCTCCTTTATAGCAGCAGAACTTGATGTTCTCCGCTCCCTTCTTGTAGCTGCCGCCACACGATTCTGATGTCTCATTAACTTGGACATCATTCAAGAACAATGTCAGATTAACATTCCATAGATCTGGCTCTGCTGATGAAGTGCTTGGTGCAACAGTTGTATCAATCATACTGGAGGCTCCTGGTCTGTGGTCATTAATATCACAGACGGCACATGATGTTGTTATATTCAGTATTTCTTTCTGGGGTGTAAATAAGTGGCACACACATGGAGAGTGGTTTGTGGTCACAGTAATCCCATTAAAGGCAATTCTAGGGTAGCATGGTATAGCTGTTTCAGAACAGCACAATCCTGTGATATTTTCTGTGTTCGCTATAAAGCTGCTGGTGCTACACAATCCTGACCAATTATAGGTGTGGACATTATTCACTTGCAATGACAAAACTGCTTTGTTTACATCATAAACCTCTGGAAGCGAATCATTTATGGGACTAATAATACAATTTATTCTTCCATCGGGGATATCTTCATTGAGTCCCCAAAAAAGTCTTTGATTAAAAAGCACATATGCTTTTGAGTTAAACACAAAATGAGCCCACTTCATAGATTCAAAATGATCCTTGCCAATGTCATCCGTTTGCACAAGTTAGATCCTTAGCTACCAAGGTCACAAACGTCCGAAACGAATTAACGCCTTTATCTACAGCGAAGGTTAACGAACAGTGAACAATCATTTATGTTCAAACCCTTGATAACATTTTCAAAAATCTGCCAACTCGCTGCAATAACATATATCGCGTTGTTCAAAGTAAACATTGCTTAGTCCATAGCTCGAATATAAATAAGCTGCCATTTTGGTGCGTCCCATGACGTCATTTTTCATAACGATGATGATGATATAACGATGATGATATAACGATATTGATAATATAACGATGATGATGTAACGATGATGATATAACGATGATGATATAACGATGATGATATAACGATGATGATATTCGAAGAATTACAATTTTAAATTCGTGTTAACATTTTGTATGAAAAAAAAAAAAGCTGTAACAGAAAAATCATGAAATGTCACTCATTTTGTCAAAATGAGTTCAAATGGCTGCATATTTGACACGGCAATTATAAAAGCTGGCGCAGTAACAGATGATTGAACAATAACGTAACAAAAGGGATATATTAACTTTACCTTGGAGAGCTCTCTGTTGAGATCATCGCTAGCAGGCATGCCATTAATATAAAGAGGAATGCTGGGGAGGGTAAGTGGGAGGGATGGAGTATTTGAGAGGCAGAGGGAAGAGCGAGAGAGAGAGAGAAAGAAGAGAAGAGGAATGAGAGATAAGGAAACAGAGCGGTTAACAGCTAAAATGCTCCTATTTTTGAAAGGTCCCTTTGGGGCTAAGCGGGATGTTAATAAATGGGACAAACGATTCCTAGCTTTACGTTCGAATTTTTCAAACATTAAATGGATTTGACAGAAAACTATAGTCTCTCTGATGTTGTTAATCGCTGGAGAGAAAGAAACCATCCAGATCTTTCACTATGTTCACGTGACGATCAAATAAATATTGACCTCCGTTGCGGCCTTGGCTTTGGTGGCCATTAATCCCTGAAATGTGAGCCGCGATGTAATGTTATAAAGATAACCTGTGACGGTATTAACGTGGGATTGTGCAGTAAATGGAGATAACAAGGGCATTATACGGTAAATGGGGATAACTCTGGATTGTGCGGTAACTGGAGATAACTCTGGATTGTGCGGTAACTGGAGATAACTCTGGATTGTGCGGTAACTGGAGATAACTCTAAATTGTGTGGTAAATGGAGATAACTCTGGATTGTGTGGTAAATGGAGATAATTATGGATTGTGTGGTAACTGGAGATAACTCTGGATTGTGCGGTAACTGGAGATAACTCAGGAATGTGCGGTAACTAGAGATAACTCTGAATTGTGCGGTAACTGGAGATAACTCAGGAATGTGCGGTAACTGGAGATAACTCTGGATTGTACAGTAAATGGAGATATCTCTGGATTGTACGGCAAATGGAGATATCTCGGGATTGTACAGTAAATGGAGATATCTCTGGATTGTGCGGCAAATGGAGATAACTCTGGATTGTACAGTAAATGGAGATATCTCTGGATTGTACGGCAAATGGAGATATCTCTGGATTATACGGTAAATGGAGATATCTCTGGATTGTACGGCAAATGGAGATATCTCTGGATTGTACAGTAAATGGAGATATCTCTGGATAGAGCGGCAAATGGAGATAACTCTGGATTGTACAGTAAATGGAGATGTCTCTAGATTGTGCGGCAAATGGAGATAACTCTGGATTGTACAGTAAATGGAGATATCTCTGGATTGTACGGCAAAAGGAGATAACTCTGGATTGTACAGTAAATGGAGATATCTCTGTATTGTGCGGCAAATGGATATATCTCTGGATTGTACGGTAAATGGAAATATCTCTGGATTGTACGGCAAATGGAGATATCTCTGGACTGTATGGTAAATGGAGATATCTTTGGATTGTAAGGCAAATGGAGATATCTCTGGATTGTATGGTAAATGGAGATATCACTGGATTGTACGGTAAATGGAGAAATCTCTGGATTGTACGGTAAATGGAGATATCTCTGGATTGTACGGTATATATTCCACCAAATCAATTTGTTTAAAAAGACATTTCTTGGTAATTTTATCAGAGATTGTAAAAACAGGTTGAGATGAATGACCGCATCTAGGTAAGAGGTCATAGATGTCAGGTTTGAGTTCACAGGTAGAAGACTGCCTGGTTGGGTTAGCGGTTTTGAGACAGTACAGTCGAAATTTGACGGGATATTGATAAATGTGTTGAGATAACAGTGTTGAGATAACTATGTTAAGATATATGTGTTGAGATGACTGTATTGAGATAACTGGGTTCAGATAAAATTGTTGAGATAACTGTCTTGAGATAATTGTGTTGAGATGACTGTGCTGAGATAGCAGTGTTGAGATAACAGTGTTGAGATGACTATGCTGTGATGACTGTGTGGAGATAACAGTGTTGAGATGACTGTGTTGAGATAACTGTGTTGAGATAATTGTTTTGAGATAACTGTGTTGAGATGTCTGTGTTGAGATGACTGTGTTGAGATGACTGTGTTGAGATAACTGTGTTGAGATAAATGTGTTGATATAACAATGTTGAGATAGTTGTGTTGAGATAACAGGGTTCAGAAAACATCGTTGAGATGTTTGTGTTGATATAACAGTGTTGAGAAAACTGGATTCAGATAACATTGGTGAGATAATTGTGTTGATATAACAGTGTTGAGATAACTGGGTTCAGATAACAGGGTTGAAAGAGACGAGTGTTAGAAGAAACAAGTTAGAAGAAACAAGTTAGACGAAACAAGTTATAAGAAACAAGTTAGAAGAAACAAGTTAGACGAAACAAGTTATAAGAAACAAGTTAGAAGAAACAAGTTATAAGAAACAAGTTAGAAGAAACAAGCAAGAAGAAACAAATTAGAAGAAACAAGTTAGAAGAAACAAGCAAAAGAAACAAGTAAGAAGAAATAAGCTAGAAGAAACAAGTAAGAAGAAACAAGCTAGAAGAAACAAGCTAGAAGAAACAAGCTAGAAGAAACAAGTAAGAAGAAACAAGCTAGAAGAAACAAGCTAGAAGAAACAAGTAAGAAGAAACAAGCTAGAAGAAATAAGCTAGAAGAAACAAGTAAGAAGAAACAAGCTAGAAGAAACAAGCTAGAAGAAACAAGTAAGAAGAAATAAGCTAGAAGAAACAAGTAAGAAGAAATAAGCTAGAAGAAACAAGCTAGAATAAACAAGCTAGAAGAAACAAGTAAGAAGAAACAAGCTAGAAGAAACAAGTAAGAAGAAACAAGTTAGAAGAAATAAGTTAGAAGAAACAAGTAAGAAGAAACAAGCTAGAAGAAACAAGTAAGAAGAAACAAGCTAGAAGAAACAAGCTAGAAGAAACAAGTTAGAAGAAACAAGTAAGAAGAAACAAGCTAGAAGAAACAAGTAAGAAGAAACAAGCTAGAAGAAACAAGTAAGAAGAAACAAGCTAGAAGAAACAAGTAAGAAGAAACAAGCTAGAAGAAACAAGCTAGAAGAAACAAGTAAGAAGAAATAAGCTAGAAGAAACAAGTTAGAAGAAATAAGCTAGAAGAAACAAGTAAGAAGAAACAAGCTAGAAGAAACAAGCTAGAAGAAACAAGTAAGAAGAAATAAGCTAGAAGAAACAAGTAAGAAGAAATAAGCTAGAAGAAACAAGCTAGAAGAAACAAGCTAGAAGAAACAAGTAAGAAGAAATAAGCTAGAAGAAACAAGTAAGAAGAAACAAGCTAGAAGAAACAAGCTAGAAGAAACAAGCTAGAAGAAACAAGTAAGAAGAAATAAGCTAGAAGAAACAAGTAAGAAGAAATAAGCTAGAAGAAACAAGTAAGAAGAAATAAGCTAGAAGAAACAAGTAAGAAGAAATAAGCTAGAAGAAACAAGTAAGAAGAAATAAGCTAGAAGAAACAAGTAAGAAGAAATAAGCTAGAAGAAACAAGTAAGAAGAAATAAGCTAGAAGAAACAAGTAAGAAGAAATAAGCTAGAAGAAACAAGTAAGAAGAAATAAGCTAGAAGAAACAAGCTAGAAGAAACAAGCTAGAAGAAACAAGTAAGAAGAAATAAGCTAGAAGAAACAAGTAAGAAGAAACAAGCTAGAAGAAACAAGTTAGAAGAAATAAGCTAGAAGAAACAAGTAAGAAGAAACAAGCTAGAAGAAACAAGTTAGAAGAAACAAGCTAGAAGAAACAAGCTAGAAGAAACAAGCTAGAAGAAACAAGTTAGAAGAAACAAGAAAAAAGAAACAAGCTAGAAGAAACAATTAAGAAGAAACAGGTAGAAGAAACAAGTTAGAAGAAACAAGTAAGAAGAAACAAGCTAGAAGAAACAAGAAAGAAAAAACAAGCTAGAAGAAACAAGTTAGAAGAAACAATTAAGAAGAAACAAGGTAGAAGAAACAAGAAAGAAAAAACAAGCTAGAAGAAACAAGTTAGAAGAAACAAGTAAGAAGAAACAAGCTAGAAGAAACAAGTAAGAAGAAACAAGCTAGAAGAAACAAGTAAGAAGAAACAAGTTAGAAGAAACAAGTAAGAAGAAACAAGCTAGAAGAAACAAGAAAAAAGAAACAAGCTAGAAGAAACAAGTTAGAAGAAACAAGTTAGAAGAAACAAGTTAGAAGAAACAAGTTAGAAGAAACAAGTAAGAAGAAACAAGCTAGAAGAAACAAGTTAGAAGAAACAAGTAAGAAGAAACAAGTTAGAAGAAACAAGTAAGAAGAAACAAGCTAGAAGAAACAAGAAAAAAGAAACAAGCTAGAAGAAACAAGTTAGAAGAAACAAGTTAGAAGAAACAAGTTAGAAGAAACAAGAAAAAAGAAACAAGCTAGAAGAAACAAGTTAGAAGAAACAAGAAAAAAGAAACAAGCTAGAAGAAACAAGTTAGAAGAAACAAGTAAGAAGAAACAAGCTAGAAGAAACAAGAAAAAAGAAACAAGCTAGAAGAAACAAGTTAGAAGAAACAAGTTAGAAGAAACAAGCTAGAAGAAACAAGTTAGAAGAAACAAGCTAGTAGAAACAAGTTAGAAGAAACAAGCTAGAAGAAACAAGAAAAAAGAAGCAAGTTAGAAGAAACAAGCTAGAAGAAACAAGTTAGAAGAAACAAGCTAGAAGAAACAAGTTAGAAGAAACAAGCTAGAAGAAACAAGAAAAAAGAAACAAGTTAGAAGAAACAAGCTAGAAGAAACAAGCTAGAAGAAACAAGTTAGAAGAAACAAGTTAGAAGAAACAAGTTAGAAGAAACAAGCTAGAAGAAACAAGTAAGAAGAAACAAGCTAGAAGAAACAAGTTAGAAGAAACAAGCTAGAAGAAACAAGCTAGAAGAAACAAGAAAAAAGAAACAAGTTAGAAGAAACAAGCTAGAAGAAACAAGCTAGAAGAAACAAGTTAGAAGAAACAAGTAAGAAGAAACAAGTTAGAAGAAACAAGAAAAAAGAAACAAGCTAGAAGAAACAAGTTAGAAGAAACAAGTAAGAAGAAACAAGCTAGAAGAAACAAGAAAAAAGAAACAAGCTAGAAGAAACAAGTTAGAAGAAACAAGTTAGAAGAAACAAGCTAGAAGAAACAAGTTAGAAGAAACAAGCTAGAAGAAACAAGTTAGAAGAAACAAGTAAGAAGAAACAAGCTAGAAGAAACAAGTAAGAAGAAACAAGTTAGAAGAAACAAGTATAAAGAAACAAGTTAGAAGAAACAAGTAAGAAGAAACAAGTTAGAAGAAACAAGTTACAAGAAACAAGCTAGAAGAAACAAGCTAGAAGAAACAAGTTAGAAGAAACAAGTAAAAAGAAACAAGTTAGAAGAAACAAGTAAGAAGAAACAAGTTAGAAGAAACAAGTAAAAAGAAACAAGTTAGAAGAAACAAGTAAGAAGAAACAAGTTAGAAGAAACAAGTAAGAAGAAATAAGTTAGAAGAAACAAGTTAAAAGAAACAAGTAAGAAGAAACAAGTTAAAAGAAACAAGTAAGAAGAAATAAGTTAGAAGAAACAAGTTAAAAGAAACAAGTAAGAAGAAATAAGTTAAAAGAAACAAGTAAGAAGAAATAAGTTAGAAGAAACAAGTTAAAAGAAACAAGTAAGAAGAAACAAGTTAAAAGAAACAAGTAAGAAGAAATAAGTTAGAAGAAACAAGTTAAAAGAAACAAGTAAGAAGAAACAAGTTAAAAGAAACAAGTAAGAAGAAACAAGTTAAAAGAAACAAGTTAGAAGAAACAAATAAGAAGAAACAAGTTAAAAGAAACAAGCAAGAAGAAACAAGTAAGAAGAAACAAGTTAAAAGAAACAAGTAAGAAGAAACAAGTTAAAAGAAACAAGTTAGAAGAAACAAATAAGAAGAAACAAGTTAGAAGAAACAAATAAGAAGAAACATGTTAGAAGAAACAAGTTAGAAGAAACAAATAAGAAGAAACAAGTTAGAAGAAAGTTAGAAGAAACAGACTAGAAGAAACAAGCTAGAAGAAACAAGTTAGAAGAAAGTTAGAAGAAACAGACTAGAAGAAACAAGCTAGAAGAAACAAGTTAGAAGAAACAAGTTAGAAGAAACAAGTTAGAAGAAACAAGCTAGAAGAAACAAGTTAGAAGAAACAAGTTAGAAGAAACAGACTAGAAGAAACAAGTTAGAAGAAACAAGCTAGAAGAAACAAGTTAGAAGAAACAAGTTAGAAGAAACAAGCTAGAAGAAACAAGCTAGAAGAAACAAGTTAGAAGAAACAAGTTAGAAGAAACAAGTTAGAAGAAACAAGCTAGAAGAAACAAGTTAGAAGAAACAAGCTAGAAGAAACAAGTTAGAAGAAACAAGCTAGAAGAAACAAGCTAGAAGAAACAAGCTAGAAGAAACAAGCTAGAAGAAACAAGTTAGAAGAAACAAGCTAGAAGAAACAAGCTAGAAGAAACAAGCTAGAAGAAACAAGTTAGAAGAAACAAGCTAGAAGAAACAAGTTAGAAGAAACAAGCTAGAAGAAACAAGTTAGAAGAAACAAGTTAGAAGAAACAAGCTAGAAGAAACAAGCTAGAAGAAACAGACTAGAAGAAACAAGCTAGAAGAAACAAGCTAGAAGAAACAAGCTAGAAGAAACAAGCTAGAAGAAACAAGTTAGAAGAAACAAGTTAGAAGAAACAAGCTAGAAGAAACAAGTTAGAAGAAACAAGTTAGAAGAAACAAGCTAGAAGAAACAAGTTAGAAGAAACAAGTTAGAAGAAACAAGCTAGAAGAAACAAGCTAGAAGAAACAAGTTAGAAGAAACAAGCTAGAAGAAACAAGTTAGAAGAAACAAGCTAGAAGAAACAAGCTAGAAGAAACAAGCTAGAAGAAACAAGCTAGAAGAAACAAGTTAGAAGAAACAAGCTAGAAGAAACAAGTTAGAAGAAACAAGTATAAAGAAACAAGTTAGAAGAAAGTTAGAAGAAACAGACTAGAAGAAACAAGCTAGAAGAAACAAGTTAGAAGAAAGTTAGAAGAAACAGACTAGAAGAAACAAGCTAGAAGAAACAAGTTAGAAGAAAGTTAGAAGAAACAGACTAGAAGAAACAAGCTAGAAGAAACAAGTTAGAAGAAACAAGTTAGAAGAAACAAGTTAGAAGAAACAAGCTAGAAGAAACAAGTTAGAAGAAACAAGTTAGAAGAAACAAGTTAGAAGAAACAAGTTAGAAGAAACAAGCTAGAAGAAACAAGTTAGAAGAAACAAGTTAGAAGAAACAAGCTAGAAGAAACAGACTAGAAGAAACAAGCTAGAAGAAACAAGCTAGAAGAAACAAGCTAGAAGAAACAAGTTAGAAGAAACAAGTTAGAAGAAACAAGTTAGAAGAAACAAGCTAGAAGAAACAAGCTAGAAGAAACAAGTTAGAAGAAACAAGTTAGAAGAAACAAGCTAGAAGAAACAAGTTAGAAGAAACAAGTTAGAAGAAACAAGTTAGAAGAAACAGACTAGAAGAAACAAGCTAGAAGAAACAAGCTAGAAGAAACAAGCTAGAAGAAACAAGCTAGAAGAAACAAGTTAGAAGAAACAAGCTAGAAGAAACAAGTTAGAAGAAACAAGCTAGAAGAAACAAGCTAGAAGAAACAAGTTAGAAGAAACAAGCTAGAAGAAACAGACTAGAAGAAACAAGCTAGAAGAAACAAGCTAGAAGAAACAAGTTAGAAGAAACAAGTTAGAAGAAACAAGTTAGAAGAAACAAGTTAGAAGAAACAAGCTAGAAGAAACAAGTTAGAAGAAACAAGTTAGAAGAAACAAGTTAGAAGAAACAAGTTAGAAGAAACAAGTTAGAAGAAACAAGCTAGAAGAAACAGACTAGAAGAAACAAGCTAGAAGAAACAAGTTAGAAGAAACAAGCTAGAAGAAACAGACTAGAAGAAACAAGCTAGAAGAAACAAGCTAGAAGAAACAAGTTAGAAGAAACAAGCTAGAAGAAACAAGTTAGAAGAAACAAGTTAGAAGAAACAAGTTAGAAGAAACAAGCTAGAAGAAACAAGTTAGAAGAAACAAGTTAGAAGAAACAAGTTAGAAGAAACAGACTAGAAGAAACAAGCTAGAAGAAACAAGTTAGAAGAAACAAGTTAGAAGAAACAAGTTAGAAGAAACAGACTAGAAGAAACAAGCTAGAAGAAACAAGTTAGAAGAAACAAGTTAGAAGAAACAAGCTAGAAGAAACAAGTTAGAAGAAACAAGTTAGAAGAAAGTTAGAAGAAACAGACTAGAAGAAACAAGCTAGAAGAAACAAGCTAGAAGAAACAAGTTAGAAGAAACAAGTTAGAAGAAACAAGTTAGAAGAAACAGACTAGAAGAAACAAGTTAGAAGAAACAAGCTAGAAGAAACAAGTTAGAAGAAACAAGCTAGAAGAAACAAGTTAGAAGAAACAAGTTAGAAGAAACAAGCTAGAAGAAACAAGTTAGAAGAAACAAGCTAGAAGAAACAAGCTAGAAGAAACAAGCTAGAAGAAACAAGTTAGAAGAAACAAGCTAGAAGAAACAGGCTAGAAGAAACAAGCTAGAAGAAACAAGTTAGAAGAAACAAGCTAGAAGAAACAAGTTAGAAGAAACAAGTTAGAAGAAACAAGTTAGAAGAAACAAGTTAGAAGAAACAAGTTAGAAGAAACAAGTTAGAAGAAACAAGCTAGAAGAAACAAGTTAGAAGAAACAAGTTAGAAGAAACAAGTTAGAAGAAACAAGCTAGAAGAAACGAGTTAGAAGAAACAAGCTAGAAGAAACAAGTTAGAAGAAACAAGCTAGAAGAAACAAGTTAGAAGAAACAAGTTAGAAGAAACAAGTTAGAAGAAACAAGTTAGAAGAAACAAGCTAGAAGAAACGAGTTAGAAGAAACAAGCTAGAAGAAACAAGTTAGAAGAAACAAGCTAGAAGAAACAAGTTAGAAGAAACAAGTTAGAAGAAACAAGCTAGAAGAAACAAGCTAGAAGAAACAAGTTAGAAGAAACAAGTTAGAAGAAACAAGTTAGAAGAAACAAGCTAGAAGAAACAGACTAGAAGAAACAAGCTAGAAGAAACAAGCTAGAAGAAACAAGTTAGAAGAAACAAGCTAGAAGAAACAAGTTAGAAGAAAGTTAGAAGAAACAAGTTAGAAGAAACAAGTTAGAAGAAACAAGTTAGAAGAAACAAGTTAGAAGAAAGTTAGAAGAAACAGACTAGAAGAAACAAGCTAGAAGAAACAAGTTAGAAGAAACAAGTTAGAAGAAACAGACTAGAAGAAACAAGCTAGAAGAAACAAGCTAGAAGAAACAAGTTAGAAGAAACAAGTTAGAAGAAACAAGTTAGAAGAAAGTTAGAAGAAACAAGTTAGAAGAAACAAGTTAGAAGAAACAAGTTAGAAGAAACAAGTTAGAAGAAACAAGTTAGAAGAAACAAGTTAGAAGAAAGTTAGAAGAAACAAGCTAGAAGAAACAAGTTAGAAGAAACAAGTTAGAAGAAACAAGTTAGAAGAAACAAGTTAGAAGAAACAAGTTAGAAGAAAGTTAGAAGAAACAAGCTAGAAGAAACAAGTTAGAAGAAAGTTAGAAGAAACAAGCTAGAAGAAACAAGTTAGAAGAAAGTTAGAAGAAACAAGCTAGAAGAAACAAGTTAGAAGAAAGTTAGAAGAAACAAGCTAGAAGAAACAAGTTAGAAGAAACAAGCTAGAAGAAACAAGCTAGAAGAAACAAGCTAGAAGAAACAAGTTAGAAGAAACAAGTTAGAAGAAACAAGTTAGAAGAAAGTTAGAAGAAACAAGCTAGAAGAAACAAGTTAGAAGAAACAAGTTAGAAGAAAGTTAGAAGAAACAAGCTAGAAGAAACAAGTTAGAAGAAACAAGCTAGAAGAAACAAGTTAGAAGAAACAAGTTAGAAGAAACAAGTTAGAAGAAACAAGTTAGAAGAAACAAGTTAGAAGAAACAAGTTAGAAGAAACAAGTTAGAAGAAAGTTAGAAGAAACAAGCTAGAAGAAACAAGTTAGAAGAAACAAGTTAGAACAAACAAGTTAGAAGAAACAAGTTAGAAGAAACAAGTTAGAAGAAAGTTAGAAGAAACAAGCTAGAAGAAACAAGTTAGAAGAAACAAGTTAGAAGAAACAAGTTAGAAGAAACAAGTTAGAAGAAACAAGTTAGAAGAAAGTTAGAAGAAACAAGCTAGAAGAAACAAGTTAGAAGAAACAAGTTAGAAGAAACAAGTTAGAAGAAACAAGTTAGAAGAAACAAGCTAGAAGAAACAAGTTAGAAGAAACAAGTTAGAAGAAACAAGTTAGAAGAAACAAGTTAGAAGAAACAAGTTAGAAGAAACAAGTTAGAAGAAACAAGCTAGAAGAAACAAGCTAGAAGAAACAAGTTAGAAGAAACAAGTTAGAAGAAAGTTAGAAGAAACAAGTTAGAAGAAACAAGTTAGAAGAAACAAGTTAGAAGAAACAAGTTAGAAGAAACAGACTAGAAGAAACAAGCTAGAAGAAACAAGTTAGAAGAAACAAGTTAGAAGAAACAAGTTAGAAGAAACAAGTTAGAAGAAACAAGCTAGAAGAAACAAGTTAGAAGAAACAAGTTAGAAGAAACAAGTTAGAAGAAACAGACTAGAAGAAACAAGCTAGAAGAAACAAGTTAGAAGAAACAAGTTAGAAGAAACAAGTTAGAAGAAAGTTAGAAGAAACAGACTAGAAGAAACAAGCTAGAAGAAACAAGCTAGAAGAAACAAGTTAGAAGAAACAAGTTAGAAGAAACAAGTTAGAAGAAACAAGTTAGAAGAAACAAGCTAGAAGAAACAGACTAGAAGAAACAAGCTAGAAGAAACAAACTAGAAGAAACAAGCTAGAAGAAACAAGCTAGAAGAAACAAGTTAGAAGAAACAAGCTAGAAGAAACAAGAAAAAAGAAACAAGTTAGAAGAAACAAGCTAGAAGAAACAAGCTAGAAGAAACAAGTTAGAAGAAACAAGTTAGAAGAAACAAGTTAGAAGAAACAAGCTAGAAGAAACAAGTAAGAAGAAACAAGCTAGAAGAAACAAGTTAGAAGAAACAAGCTAGAAGAAACAAGCTAGAAGAAACAAGAAAAAAGAAACAAGTTAGAAGAAACAAGCTAGAAGAAACAAGCTAGAAGAAACAAGTTAGAAGAAACAAGTAAGAAGAAACAAGTTAGAAGAAACAAGAAAAAAGAAACAAGCTAGAAGAAACAAGTTAGAAGAAACAAGTAAGAAGAAACAAGCTAGAAGAAACAAGAAAAAAGAAACAAGCTAGAAGAAACAAGTTAGAAGAAACAAGTTAGAAGAAACAAGCTAGAAGAAACAAGTTAGAAGAAACAAGCTAGAAGAAACAAGTTAGAAGAAACAAGTAAGAAGAAACAAGCTAGAAGAAACAAGTAAGAAGAAACAAGTTAGAAGAAACAAGTATAAAGAAACAAGTTAGAAGAAACAAGTAAGAAGAAACAAGTTAGAAGAAACAAGTTAGAAGAAACAAGTTAGAAGAAACAAGCTAGAAGAAACAAGCTAGAAGAAACAAGCTAGAAGAAACAAGCTAGAAGAAACAAGTTAGAAGAAACAAGTAAAAAGAAACAAGTTAGAAGAAACAAGTAAGAAGAAACAAGTTAGAAGAAACAAGTAAGAAGAAATAAGTTAGAAGAAACAAGTTAAAAGAAACAAGTAAGAAGAAACAAGTTAAAAGAAACAAGTAAGAAGAAATAAGTTAGAAGAAACAAGTTAAAAGAAACAAGTAAGACGAAATAAGTTAAAAGAAACAAGTAAGAAGAAATAAGTTAGAAGAAACAAGTTAAAAGAAACAAGTAAGAAGAAACAAGTTAAAAGAAACAAGTAAGAAGAAATAAGTTAGAAGAAACAAGTTAAAAGAAACAAGTAAGAAGAAACAAGTTAAAAGAAACAAGTAAGAAGAAACAAGTTAAAAGAAACAAGTTAGAAGAAACAAATAAGAAGAAACAAGTTAAAAGAAACAAGCAAGAAGAAACAAGTAAGAAGAAACAAGTTAAAAGAAACAAGTAAGAAGAAACAAGTTAAAAGAAACAAGTTAGAAGAAACAAATAAGAAGAAACAAGTTAGAAGAAACAAATAAGAAGAAACATGTTAGAAGAAACAAGTTAGAAGAAACAAATAAGAAGAAACAAGTTAGAAGAAAGTTAGAAGAAACAGACTAGAAGAAACAAGCTAGAAGAAACAAGTTAGAAGAAAGTTAGAAGAAACAGACTAGAAGAAACAAGCTAGAAGAAACAAGTTAGAAGAAACAAGTTAGAAGAAACAAGCTAGAAGAAACAAGTTAGAAGAAACAAGTTAGAAGAAACAGACTAGAAGAAACAAGCTAGAAGAAACAAGCTTGAAGAAACAAGTTAGAAGAAACAAGTTAGAAGAAACAAGTTAGAAGAAACAAGCTAGAAGAAACAAGTTAGAAGAAACAAGCTAGAAGAAACAAGTTAGAAGAAACAAGCTAGAAGAAACAAGCTAGAAGAAACAAGCTAGAAGAAACAAGCTAGAAGAAACAAGCTAGAAGAAACAAGCTAGAAGAAACAAGCTAGAAGAAACAAGTTAGAAGAAACAAGCTAGAAGAAACAGGTTAGAAGAAACAAGTTAGAAGAAACAAGTTAGAAGAAACAAGCTAGAAGAAACAAGTTAGAAGAAACAAGTTAGAAGAAACAAGTTAGAAGAAAGTTAGAAGAAACAAGCTAGAAGAAACAAGCTAGAAGAAACAAGTTAGAAGAAAGTTAGAAGAAACAGACTAGAAGAAACAAGTTAGAAGAAACAAGTTAGAAGAAACAAGTTAGAAGAAAGTTAGAAGAAACAGACTAAAAGAAACAAGTTAGAAGAAACAAGTTAGAAGAAACAAGTTAGAAGAAACAAGCTAGAAGAAACAAGTTAGAAGAAACAAGTTAGAAGAAAGTTAGAAGAAACAAGTTAGAAGAAAAAAGTTAGAAGAAACAAGTTAGAAGAAAGTTAGAAGAAACAAGTTAGAAGAAACAAGTTAGAAGAAACAAGTTAGAAGAAACAAGTTAGAAGAAACAAGTTAGAAGAAAGTTAGAAGAAACAAGTTAGAAGAAACAAGTTAGAAGAAACAAGCTAGAAGAAACAGACTAGAAGAAACAAGTTAGAAGAAACAAGTTAGAAGAAAGTTAGAAGAAACAGACTAGAAGAAACAAGTTAGAAGAAACAAGTTAGAAGAAACAAGTTAGAAGAAACAAGCTAGAAGAAACAAGTTAGAAGAAACAAGTTAGAAGAAACAAGTTAGAAGAAACAAGTTAGAAGAAACAAGTTAGAAGAAAGTTAGAAGAAACAGACTAGAAGAAACAAGCTAGAAGAAACAAGTTAGAAGAAACAAGTTAGAAGAAACAAGTTAGAAGAAACAAGCTAGAAGAAACAAGTTAGAAGAAACAAGTTAGAAGAAACAAGCTAGAAGAAACAAGCTAGAAGAAACAAGTTAGAAGAAACAAGCTAGAAGAAACAAGCTTGAAGAAACAAGTTAGAAGAAACAAGCTAGAAGAAACAAGTTAGAAGAAACAAGTTAGAAGAAACAAGCTAGAAGAAACAAGTTAGAAGAAACAAGCTAGAAGAAACAAGTTAGAAGAAACAAGTTAGAAGAAACAAGTTAGAAGAAACAAGTTAGAAGATACAAGTTAGAAGAAACAGACTAGAAGAAACAAGCTAGAAGAAACAAGCTAGAAGAAACAAGCTAGAAGAAACAGACTAGAAGAAACAAGTAAGAAGAAACAAGTTAGAAGAAACAAGTTAGAAGAAACAATCTAGAAGAAACAAGTTAGAAGAAACAAGCTAGAAGAAACAAGTTAGAAGAAACAAGTTAGAAGAAACAAGTTAGAAGAAACAAGTTAGAAGAAACAAGTTAGAAGAAACAGACTAGAAGAAACAAGCTAGAAGAAACAAGCTAGAAGAAACAAGCTAGAAGAAACAAGTTAGAAGAAACAAGCTAGAAGAAACAAGTTAGAAGAAACAAGCTAGAAGAAACAAGCTAGAAGAAACAAGTTAGAAGAAACAAGCTAGAAGAAACAGACTAGAAGAAACAAGCTAGAAGAAACAAGCTAGAAGAAACAGACTAGAAGAAACAAGTTAGAAGAAACAAGCTAGAAGAAACAAGTTAGAAGAAACAAGTTAGAAGAAACAAGCTAGAAGAAACAAGTTAGAAGAAACAAGTTGGAAGAAACAAGCTAGAAGAAACAAGTTAGAAGAAACAAGTTAGAAGAAACAAGCTAGAAGAAACAAGCTAGAAGAAACAAGTTAGAAGAAACAAGCTAGAAGAAACAAGCTAGAAGAAACAAGTTAGAAGAAACAAGTTAGAAGAAACAAGTTAGAAGAAACAAGTTAGAAGAAACAAGCTAGAAGAAACAAGTTAGAAGAAACAAGTTAGAAGAAACAAGCTAGAAGAAACAAGTTAGAAGAAACAAGTTAGAAGAAACAAGTTAGAAGAAAGTTAGAAGAAACAGACTAGAAGAAACAAGCTAGAAGAAACAAGTTAGAAGAAACAAGTTAGAAGAAACAAGTTAGAAGAAACAGACTAGAAGAAACAAGCTAGAAGAAACAAGCTAGAAGAAACAAGTTAGAAGAAACAAGTTAGAAGAAACAAGTTAGAAGAAAGTTAGAAGAAACAGACTAGAAGAAACAAGCTAGAAGAAACAAGCTAGAAGAAACAAGTTAGAAGAAACAAGTTAGAAGAAACAAGTTAGAATAAACAATTTAGAATAAACAAGCTAGAAGAAACAGACTAGAAGAAACAAGCTAGAAAAAACAGACTAGAAGAAACAAGCTAGAAGAAACAAGCTAGAAGAAACAAGTTAGAAGAAACAAGCTAGAAGAAACAAGTTAGAAGAAACAGACTAGAAGAAACAAGTTAGAAGAAACAGACTAGAAGAAACAAGTTAGAAGAAACAGACTAGAAGAAACAAGCTAGAAGAAACAAGCTAGAAGAAACAGACTAGAAGAAACAAGCTAGAAGAAACAAGCTAGAAGAAACAAGTTAGAAGAAACAAGCTAGAAGAAACAAGTTAGAAGAAACAAGCTAGAAGAAACAAGTTAGAAGAAACAAGTTAGAAGAAACAAGCTAGAAGAAACAAGTTAGAAGAAACAAGTTAGAAGAAACAAGCTAGAAGAAACAAGTTAGAAGAAACAAGTTAGAAGAAACAGACTAGAAGAAACAAGCTAGAAGAAAGTTAGAAGAAACAGACTAGAAGAAACAAGCTAGAAGAAACAAGTTAGAAGAAACAAGTTAGAAGAAACAAGTTAGAAGAAACAGACTAGAAGAAACAAGCTAGAAGAAAGTTAGAAGAAACAGACTAGAAGAAACAAGCTAGAAGAAAGTTAGAAGAAACAGACTAGAAGAAACAAGCTAGAAGAAACAAGTTAGAAGAAACAAGTTAGAAGAAACAAGCTAGAAGAAACAAGTTAGAAGAAACAAGTTAGAAGAAACAGACTAGAAGAAACAAGCTAGAAGAAAGTTAGAAGAAACAGACTAGAAGAAACAAGCTAGAAGAAACAAGTTAGAAGAAACAAGTTAGAAGAAACAAGTTAGAAGAAACAAGTTAGAAGAAACAGACTAGAAGAAACAAGCTAGAAGAAAGTTAGAAGAAACAGACTAGAAGAAACAAGCTAGAAGAAAGTTAGAAGAAACAGACTAGAAGAAACAAGCTAGAAGAAACAAGTTAGAAGAAACAAGTTAGAAGAAACAAGCTAGAAGAAACAAGTTAGAAGAAACAAGTTAGAAGAAACAGACTAGAAGAAACAAGCTAGAAGAAAGTTAGAAGAAACAAGTTAGAAGAAACAAGTTAGAAGAAACAGACTAGAAGAAACAAGCTAGAAGAAAGTTAGAAGAAACAGACTAGAAGAAACAAGCTAGAAGAAAGTTAGAAGAAACAGACTAGAAGAAACAAGCTAGAAGAAACAAGCTAGAAGAAACAAGTTAGAAGAAACAAGTTAGAAGAAACAAGTTAGAAGAAACAAGCTAGAAGAAACAAGTTAGAAGAAAGTTAGAAGAAACAGACTAGAAGAAACAAGCTAGAAGAAACAAGTTAGAAGAAACAAGCTAGAAGAAACAAGTTAGAAGAAAGTTAGAAGAAACAGACTAGAAGAAACAAGCTAGAAGAAACAAGTTAGAAGAAACAGACTAGAAGAAACAGACTAGAAGAAACAAGCTAGAAGAAACAAGCTAGAAGAAACAAGTTAGAAGAAACAAGCTAGAAGAAACAAGAAAAAAGAAACAAGTTAGAAGAAACAAGCTAGAAGAAACAAGCTAGAAGAAACAAGTTAGAAGAAACAAGTTAGAAGAAACAAGTTAGAAGAAACAAGCTAGAAGAAACAAGAAAGAAGAAACAAGCTAGAAGAAACAAGTTAGAAGAAACAAGCTAGAAGAAACAAGCTAGAAGAAACAAGAAAAAAGAAACAAGTTAGAAGAAACAAGCTAGAAGAAACAAGCTAGAAGAAACAAGTTAGAAGAAACAAGTAAGAAGAAACAAGTTAGAAGAAACAAGAAAAAAGAAACAAGCTAGAAGAAACAAGTTAGAAGAAACAAGTAAGAAGAAACAAGCTAGAAGAAACAAGAAAAAAGAAACAAGCTAGAAGAAACAAGTTAGAAGAAACAAGTTAGAAGAAACAAGCTAGAAGAAACAAGTTAGAAGAAACAAGCTAGAAGAAACAAGTTAGAAGAAACAAGTAAGAAGAAACAAGCTAGAAGAAACAAGCTAGAAGAAACAAGCTAGAAGAAACAAGCTAGAAGAAACAAGTTAGAAGAAAGTTAGAAGAAACAAGCTAGAAGAAACAAGCTAGAAGAAACAAGCTAGAAGAAACAAGTTAGAAGAAAGTTAGAAGAAACAAGCTAGAAGAAACAAGCTAGAAGAAACAAGTTAGAAGAAACAAGCTAGAAGAAACAAGTTAGAAGAAACAAGCTAGAAGAAACAGACTAGAAGAAACAAGTTAGAAGAAAGTTAGAAGAAACAAGTTAGAAGAAACAAGCTAGAAGAAACAAGCTAGAAGAAACAAGCTAGAAGAAACAAGCTAGAAGAAACAAGCTAGAAGAAACAAGCTAGAAGAAACAAGTTAGAAGAAACAAGCTAGAAGAAACAAGCTAGAAGAAACAAGCTAGAAGAAACAAGTTAGAAGAAACAAGCTAGAAGAAACAAGCTAGAAGAAACAAGTTAGAAGAAACAAGCTAGAAGAAACAAGCTAGAAGAAACAAGCTAGAAGAAACAAGCTAGAAGAAACAAGCTAGAAGAAACAAGTTAGAAGAAAGTTAGAAGAAACAAGCTAGAAGAAACAAGCTAGAAGAAACAAGCTAGAAGAAACAAGTTAGAAGAAAGTTAGAAGAAACAAGCTAGAAGAAACAAGTTAGAAGAAACAAGCTAGAAGAAACAAGTTAGAAGAAACAAGTTAGAAGAAACAAGTTAGAAGAAACAAGCTAGAAGAAACAAGTTAGAAGAAACAAGCTAGAAGAAACAAGCTAGAAGAAACAAGCTAGAAGAAACAAGTTAGAAGAAACAAGCTAGAAGAAACAAGCTAGAAGAAACAAGCTAGAAGAAACAAGTTAGAAGAAAGTTAGAAGAAACAAGCTAGAAGAAACAAGCTAGAAGAAACAAGCTAGAAGAAACAAGCTAGAAGAAACAAGCTAGAAGAAACAAGTTAGAAGAAACAAGTTAGAAGAAACAAGTTAGAAGAAAGTTAGAAGAAACAAGCTAGAAGAAACAAGCTAGAAGAAACAAGTTAGAAGAAAGTTAGAAGAAACAAGCTAGAAGAAACAAGCTAGAAGAAACAAGTTAGAAGAAACAAGTTAGAAGAAACAAGTTAGAAGAAAGTTAGAAGAAACAAGCTAGAAGAAACAAGCTAGAAGAAACAAGTTAGAAGAAACAAGCTAGAAGAAACAAGTTAGAAGAAAGTTAGAAGAAACAAGCTAGAAGAAACAAGCTAGAAGAAACAAGTTAGAAGAAACAAGTTAGAAGAAACAAGCTAGAAGAAACAAGTTAGAAGAAACAAGTTAGAAGAAACAAGTTAGAAGAAACAAGTTAGAAGAAACAAGCTAGAAGAAACAAGCTAGAAGAAACAAGTTAGAAGAAACAAGCTAGAAGAAACAAGCTAGAAGAAACAAGTTAGAAGAAACAATCTAGAAGAAACAAGTTAGAAGAAACAAGCTAGAAGAAACAAGTTAGAAGAAACAAGTTAGAAGAAACAAGTTAGAAGAAACAAGCTAGAAGAAACAAGCTAGAAGAAACAAGTTAGAAGAAACAAGTTAGAAGAAACAAGTTAGAAGAAACAAGTTAGAAGAAACAAGTTAGAAGAAACAAGTTAGAAGAAACAAGTTAGAAGAAACAATCTAGAAGAAACAAGTTAGAAGAAACAAGTTAGAAGAAACAAGCTAGAAGAAACAAGTTAGAAGAAACAAGTTAGAAGAAACAATCTAGAAGAAACAAGTTAGAAGAAACAAGTTAGAAGAAACAAGCTAGAAGAAACAAGTTAGAAGAAACAAGTTAGAAGAAACAAGTTAGAAGAAACAAGCTAGAAGAAACAAGAAAAAAGAAACAAGTTAGAAGAAACAAGCTAGAAGAAACAAGCTAGAAGAAACAAGTTAGAAGAAACAAGTAAGAAGAAACAAGTTAGAAGAAACAAGCTAGAAGAAACAAGCTAGAAGAAACAAGCTAGAAGAAACAGACTAGAAGAAACAAGTAAGAAGAAACAAGTTAGAAGAAACAAGTTAGAAGAAACAATCTAGAAGAAACAAGTTAGAAGAAACAAGCTAGAAGAAACAAGTTAGAAGAAACAAGTTAGAAGAAACAAGTTAGAAGAAACAAGTTAGAAGAAACAAGTTAGAAGAAACAGACTAGAAGAAACAAGCTAGAAGAAACAAGCTAGAAGAAACAAGCTAGAAGAAACAAGTTAGAAGAAACAAGCTAGAAGAAACAAGTTAGAAGAAACAAGCTAGAAGAAACAAGCTAGAAGAAACAAGTTAGAAGAAACAAGCTAGAAGAAACAGACTAGAAGAAACAAGCTAGAAGAAACAAGCTAGAAGAAACAGACTAGAAGAAACAAGTTAGAAGAAACAAGCTAGAAGAAACAAGTTAGAAGAAACAAGTTAGAAGAAACAAGCTAGAAGAAACAAGTTAGAAGAAACAAGTTGGAAGAAACAAGCTAGAAGAAACAAGTTAGAAGAAACAAGTTAGAAGAAACAAGTTAGAAGAAACAAGTTAGAAGAAACAAGTTAGAAGAAACAAGTTAGAAGAAACAAGTTAGAAGAAACAAGCTAGAAGAAACAAGTTAGAAGAAACAAGTTAGAAGAAACAAGTTAGAAGAAACAAGCTAGAAGAAACAAGTTAGAAGAAACAAGCTAGAAGAAACAAGTTAGAAGAAACAAGCTAGAAGAAACAAGATAGAAGAAACAAGTTAGAAGAAACAAGTTAGAAGAAACAAGCTAGAAGAAACAAGTTAGAAGAAACAAGTTAGAAGAAACAAGCTAGAAGAAACAAGCTAGAAGAAAGTTAGAAGAAACAAGCTAGAAGAAACAAGTTAGAAGAAACAAGCTAGAAGAAACAAGCTAGAAGAAACAAGTTAGAAGAAACAAGCTAGAAGAAACAAGCTAGAAGAAACAGACTAGAAGAAACAAGCTAGAAGAAACAAGTTAGAAGAAACAAGTTAGAAGAAACAAGCTAGAAGAAACAAGTTAGAAGAAACAGACTAGAAGAAACAAGCTAGAAGAAACAAGCTAGAAGAAACAAGTTAGAAGAAACAAGTTAGAAGAAAGTTAGAAGAAACAGACTAGAAGAAACAAGCTAGAAGAAACAAGTTAGAAGAAACAAGTTAGAAGAAACAAGCTAGAAGAAACAAGTTAGAAGAAACAAGTTAGAAGAAACAAGTTAGAAGAAACAAGTTAGAAGAAACAAGCTAGAAGAAACAAGCTAGAAGAAACAAGTTAGAAGAAACAAGTTAGAAGAAACAAGCTAGAAGAAACAAGTTAGAAGAAACAAGTTAGAAGAAACAAGTTAGAAGAAACAAGCTAGAAGAAACAAGTTAGAAGAAACAAGTTAGAAGAAACAAGTTAGAAGAAACAAGCTAGAAGAAACAAGTTAGAAGAAACAAGTTAGAATAAACAAGTTAGAAGAAACAAGTTAGAAGAAACAAGTTAGAAGAAACAAGGTAGAAGAAACAAGCTAGAAGAAACAAGTTAGAAGAAACAGACTAGAAGAAACAAGCTAGAAGAAACAAGTTAGAAGAAACAAGTTAGAAGAAACAAGCTAGAAGAAACAAGCTAGAAGAAACAGACTAGAAGAAACAAGTTAGAAGAAACAAGTTAGAAGAAACAAGCTAGAAGAAACAAGCTAGAAGAAACAAGTTAGAAGAAACAAGCTAGAAGAAACAGACTAGAAGAAACAAGTTAGAAGAAACAAGTTAGAAGAAACAAGCTAGAAGAAACAAGCTAGAAGAAACAAGCTAGAAGAAACAAGCTAGAAGAAACAAGTTAGAAGAAACAAGCTAGAAGAAACAGACTAGAAGAAACAAGTTAGAAGAAACAGACTAGAAGAAACAAGCTAGAAGAAACAAGCTAGAAGAAACAGACTAGAAGAAACAAGCTAGAAGAAACAGACTAGAAGAAACAAGTTAGAAGAAACAGACTAGAAGAAACAAGCTAGAAGAAACAAGTTAGAAGAAACAGACTAGAAGAAACAAGCTAGAAGAAACAGACTAGAAGAAACAGACTAGAAGAAACAAGCTAGAAGAAACAAGTTAGAAGAAACAAGTTAGAAGAAACAAGTTAGAAGAAACAAGCTAGAAGAAACAGACTAGAAGAAACAAGCTAGAAGAAACAAGTTAGAAGAAACAAGCTAGAAGAAACAAGCTAGAAGAAACAAGCTAGAAGAAACAAGTTAGAAGAAACAAGCTAGAAGAAACAAGGTAGAAGAAACAAGCTAGAAGAAACAAGTTAGAAGAAACAGACTAGAAGAAACAAGCTAGAAGAAACAAGCTAGAAGAAACAGACTAGAAGAAACAAGCTAGAAGAAACAGACTAGAAGAAACAAGTTAGAAGAAACAGACTAGAAGAAACAAGCTAGAAGAAACAAGTTAGAAGAAACAGACTAGAAGAAACAAGCTAGAAGAAACAGACTAGAAGAAACAGACTAGAAGAAACAAGCTAGAAGAAACAAGTTAGAAGAAACAAGTTAGAAGAAACAAGTTAGAAGAAACAAGCTAGAAGAAACAGACTAGAAGAAACAAGCTAGAAGAAACAAGTTAGAAGAAACAAGCTAGAAGAAACAAGCTAGAAGAAACAAGCTAGAAGAAACAAGTTAGAAGAAACAAGCTAGAAGAAACAAGGTAGAAGAAACAAGCTAGAAGAAACAAGTTAGAAGAAACAGACTAGAAGAAACAAGCTAGAAGAAACAAGTTAGAAGAAACAAGTTAGAAGAAACAAGTTAGAAGAAACAAGCTAGAAGAAACAGACTAGAAGAAACAAGCTAGAAGAAACAAGTTAGAAGAAACAAGCTAGAAGAAACAGACTAGAAGAAACAAGTTAGAAGAAACAGACTAGAAGAAACAGACTAGAAGAAACAAGTTAGAAGAAACAAGCTAGAAGAAACAGACTAGAAGAAACAAGCTAGAAGAAACAGACTAGAAGAAACAAGTTAGAAGAAACAAGTTAGAAGAAACAAGCTAGAAGAAACACACCCAGTACATGAACTCAACAGTTCATTCAGTAAGTTGGCTGGTAATGTCCCTGTTCTGATGGTGATTGCAGCGGTGATGGCAGCAACGGTGGTAATAATCAAGAGGAGAATACTTGTGGTGATAATAATCGTGATAAGAATACTTTTGGTGATAATAGTCAAAGGGAGAATACTTGTAGTGATAATAATCGTTGTGAAAATACTTGTAGTGATAACAATCGAGATGAGAATACTTGTGGTGTTAATAATCGAGATGAGAATACGTGTGGTGATAATAGTCGATATGAAAATACGTGTAGTGATAATAGTCGAGACGAGAATACGCGTGGTGATAATAGTCGAGATGAGAATACTTGTGGTGATAATAATCGATGTGAAAATACTTGTAGTGATAATAGTTGAGATGAGAATAATTGTGGTGATAATAATCGATGTGAAAATACCTGTAGTGATAATAGCCGCGATGAAAATGCTTGTAGTGATAATAGTCGCGATGAAAATGCTTGTAGTGATAATAGTCGCGATGAAAATACTTGTAGTGATAATAGTCGCGATGAAAATGCTTGTAGTGATAATATTCGAGATAAGAATACTTGTGGTGATAATAGTCGAGATGAAAATACTTGTAGTGATAATAGTCGAGATGAGAATGCATGTGGTGATAATAGTCTAGATGAGAATACTTGTGGTGATAATAATCGATGTGAAAATACTTGTAGTGATAATAGTCGAGATGAGAATGCTTGTGGTGATAACAGTCGATGTGAAAATACTTGTAATGATAACAGTCGAGATTAGAATACTTGTGATAATAATCGATGTGAAAATACTTGTAGTGATAATAGTCTAGATGAGAATGCTTGTGGTGATAACAGTCGATGTGAAAATACTTGTAATGATAATAGTCGAGATGAGAATGCTAGTGGTGATAATAGTCGAAATAAGAATATCTGTGGTGATAATAATCGATGTGAAAATACTTATAGTGATAATAGTCGAGATGAGTATGCTTGTGGTGATAACAGTCGATGTTAAAATACTTGTAATGATAATAGTCGAGATGAGAATACTTGTGGTGTTAATAGTCGATGTGAAAATACTTGTAGGGATAACAGTCGAGATGAGAATGCTTGTAGCGATAATAGTCGAGATGAGAATACTTGTGGTGATAATAGTCGAGATGAGAATACTTGTGGTTATAATAGTCCAGATGAGAATACTTGTGGTGGTAATATTCGAGATAAGAATACTTATGGCGATGATAATCGAGAGGAGAATATTTGTGGTGATTATAGTCGAGAGGCGAATATTTGTGGTGATAATAGTCCAGATGAGAATACTTGGTTGTCCTACTATTTACCTTGGGCATACTATAATCGGTGATGAAAAATGTAAAACTGAAATAAACAAATGAATAGTAATGGTAAATAACAATTTAAATGTTATGTGAAATCTACTAACATCAAAACAAATAACACTATGTTTAAAACTAAGAATAACAAAATGTTATATCTTCTCAACATTCCTGTATGGTGCAGAAACATAAATATGAGACAAGAAAACAGAAAAGAAAATTGAAGCCTTTGAAATGTTGATCTATAGAAGAATAGGAAGAATTGGATGGAAAGAAATGAACAAAAATGATGGAGTCTTAAATGAACTAAAAATGAAAATAGAACTACTAAACACAATTCAAACAAGACAAATAAGATTTTTGGGGCAATGTTAAAAACACAGGAGACTACTACAAGTAATCCTGGAAGGGAAAATACAAGGTAAACGAGGCAGAAGCAGACCAAGATTAACATAGACGAGTAACATCTAAATATGAGCAAGTCAGCATATGATAACCTGCACCATCAATGCACGAGACAGAACGGAGTTGCGCTCCATGGTAGCCAACGTTCGATGCGGAGACGGCACGCAATGATAGCGACACACGTCTTCATTTTACAGTTACGGAATTGCCTCTAGATTTTTGTTTTTGCATAAAAGATAATGATTTTGCAGTATGACATTTACATACACGCTGTTTATGTATTATGCAGGGCAGGGGGTAAGGTTTAACAGCTTTCATATACGTTTCCTTCGCAAGATCATGAGCATCAAATGGCAGGAAAAGGTAACCAACTGTAGTGTCTTACAACAAGTCAAGCTCCCATCTATCATTGCATCAGTTAGAAGTCATAAACTAAGGTGGCTGGGTCTTGTAAGAAGAAGAAAAAACGATCTTATTCCCAAACAAACATTGTATAGCGAACTTAGGGACGGAAAGATACAAAACGGCAGACCATTGTTGAGATATAAAGATGTTTGCAGGGCATCCTTGGGTGAATTCTCTATACTTGAATGAAAGAAACTGAGAAAATCCAGCTGCATACCGTAGCACACGGAGAACAAACATAAAATAGACGGCAAGCAACATTCGAGGCAGTGTTATATCAAATTCGAAGACACAAAGCGCAGGAGAAAAGAGACGAAAAGCTGTTCAGTAAAACAGCATCCAGCATAAGACCCTCAAACATTTTACCAAACTACTGACCTATCATGATTGCTTGCTACCAGCTGTCTGGTCAGTACGCTAATGTACTTATATATATATTATTGACAAAAGTCGATCATTGTATGGGAATATAATTACAATAACAATAGTAATAATGAGAAAGATTATTAACTACGTAATTTTCATTTAAATAATGTTTTACGATAATTATCTAAAATTAATAATGACAGCGACAACCTATGGACTTGACGTTGTTTCTGTGCCTGACAACGCTACCAAATAATGTCCGACTGTTCCACATGCAGGAGCCATGTCTGGTATGATTATACCAATCAGCTTCAGATCAGCTTTTGGCCAGCATGACCGTTTCAAAATGACGTAGTCTGATTTCTCCAGGAGTCTCCAGGGTTTGTAGATGCTCCACTCCGATAGTAGCCAAACACTGGACGACTTTTACCGAATCGATCAGGAGGAAGACACTGATGTCAAGACAAATGTTTGGTGATAATTCTGAGATAAGTCTTCAGTTGTAGAAGTGATGGTGTTTTTATGTTTTCCACTTATAACAAAAAAAAAGTAAACACAAAAGCTAATGTTCCACAGAGTGGGTGTGTCTGAAATGACGATACGATTTGAGAGTGGTCAGATGTGACGAAGTGGTAGTTGTAGTAAAGATGATGTTAGTTCTCAAAACTGTAGCAGTGGGTAGTAGATGGTAGTGTCAAAAGTGGTTAGTGTCATCATGGGTGGCTGATAGTTGTGGTAACAGTTAGAGGTCATAGTAGTGTCACTAAATAGTAATGACAGTAATATAGACAGCAGTGGTGACACTAATGCGTTCGTGAATGTAGAGTTAGTTGTAATGGTGGTAATGTTAACGTACGTGAAGATGGAGTTAGTTGTAATGGTAGTATTGTTAACAACGTTCGTGACGATAAAGTTAGAGGTGATGATGGTAATGCTGACAGCATTTGTGTTGACAGAGTTAATTGTGCTGATGGTGGTAATGTTAACAGCGTTTGTGTTGACAGAGTTAATTGTGCTGATGGTGGTAATGTTAACAGCGTTTGTGTTGACAGAGTTAATTGTGCTGATGGTGGTAATGTTAACAGCGTTTGTGTTGACAGAGTTAATTGTGCTGATGATAATGTTACAGCGTTTGTGTTGAGTCACTTGTGATGGTGGTAATGTTAACAGCGTTTGTGTTGACAGAGTTAATTGTGCTGATGGTGGTAATGTTAACAGCGTTTGTGTTGACAGAGTTAATTGTGCTGATTGTGGTAATGCTGACAGCATTTGTGTTGACAGAGTTAATTGTGCTGATGGTGGTAATGTTAACAGCGTTTGTGTTGACAGAGTTAATTGTGCTGATGGTGGTAATGTTAACAGCGTTTGTGTTGACAGAGTTAATTGTGCTGATGGTGGTAATGTTAACAGCGTTTGTGTTGAGTCAATTGTGATGGTGGTAATGTTAACAGCGTTTGTGTTGAGTCACTTGTGATGGTGGTAATGTTAACAGCGTTTGAGTTGACAGAGTTAATTGTGCTGATGATAATGTTACAGCGTTTGTGTTGAGTCACTTGTGATGGTGGTAATGTTAACAGCGTTTGTGTTGACAGAGTTAATTGTGCTGATGGTGGTAATGTTAACAGCGTTTGTGTTGACAGAGTTAATTGTGCTGATTGTGATAATGCTGACAGCATTTGTGTTGACAGAGTTAATTGTGCTGATGGTGGTAATGTTAACAGCGTTTGTGTTGACAGAGTTAATTGTGCTGATGGTGGTAATGTTAACAGCGTTTGTGTTGACAGAGTTAATTGTGCTGATGGTGGTAATGTTAACAGCGTTTGTGTTGAGTCAATTGTGATGGTGATAATGTTAACAGCGTTTGTGTTGTGTCACTTGTGATGGTGGTAATGTTAACAGCGTTTGAGTTGACAGAGTTAATTGTGCTGACGGTAATGTTAACAGCGTTTGTGTTGACAGAGTTAATTGTGCTGATGGTGGTAATGTTAACAGCGTTTGTGTTGAGTCAATTGTGATGGTGGTAATGTTAACAGCGTTTGTGTTGTGTCACTTGTGATGGTGGTAATGTTAACAGCGTTTGAGTTGACAGAGTTAATTGTGCTGACGGTAATGTTAACAGTGTTTGTGTTGACAGAGTCAATTGTGATGGTGGTAATGTTAACAGCGTTTATGTTGACAGAGTTAGTAACATTAAAGATGGTACCTGCAATATTAACGATGATATTACATTAGACAGTAGATGCGATAACAGAGTTAACATTGATGCTTATTTTAGCGGCAATATGGTGTTGGTGATTGTTAAAGAGTATGGCATCATAAGGGTTGTAGCGAGTTATAACAAGAGACGCTCTCACCATTGTAACATACATTTATAGCCAGTAACAATATGACTATGTTGGAGTTAGGTATGCTACGTGCTCAATGGAAATCCAGAAACAATCGGAAGAACTTAGAAACAGTGAATTTTAGAAAAGTAAAAGATAGGTCAGAAGAGGGACAAATAGTGAAAAACAGTAAAATCATAGACGTGTAGTGTTGGCAAGACACGGGGTAATCTACGGAGGATAGCTACAAACTCATGAAGTAGAAAAAGTAAAGTACCCCTGTCACGCCAAGTGGCGTAAAGGGAATATGGTGTTAGTGACCATAAATTTTACAGACCTTCGGCACATGATTATTGGGGTAATGTGGTCGGTATTACGCCCATGCCACTTTACTTTCCCATAAAAAATCCGGTACCCATTAAAGGCCGGGTGAACCGGAAGCCGTCGGTTGTGATCGAACCAAACCTCTTGTCCTTTGTAGTCCAGTTCACTAACCACTGAGCTATCGCGGCTCCCAAACTCATGAAGTGGAGAAGTTAAATTGCCACCTTAGATGATGCTACAAGACTTAACATCAGTTGCTACTTTGCTGCTCAGTGGCTACATTGTTGTTCAGTGACTACTTTGTTCATCTGTGATCAAAGATGGATTGATATATGGACAGACACATAAACAACAGACAGACAAGTAGATATATAGACAACCAGACAGACAGACAAATAGATAGATAGATAGATAGATAGATAGATAGATAGATAGATAGATAGATAGATAGATAGATAGATAGATAGATAGATAGATAGATAGATAGATAGATAGATAGATAGATAGATAGATAGATAGATAGATAGATAGATAGATAGATAGATAGATAGATAGATAGATAGATAGATAGATAGATAGATAGATAGATAGATAGATAGATAGATAGATAGATAGATAGATAGATAGATAGATAGATAGATAGATAGATAGATAGATAGATAGATAGATAGATAGATAGATAGATCATCCTGAAGACACATCTTTTTCGATACTTGCCAAAATATTTCAAAGCAGGGAAAAGCAGAACAAAGCTTAGCTTCTCCTTGCCGCTGCTATTTTCAGATTTCACCCATTCGTTATTATAGTTCTCTCTTGTCCGCAAATTCTTCTAGTCTTACAAGCTTGACTCAATCGATACACTCTGAACAAGCAAGGGTCAGTCACGCAATGTGGTCATTCGTAATGCCACCAAGTGTAAATCGGAAGTGGCGGCCATTCTCAAATGCGGGCAAGGCGACTGGGGTACCAACAGTCCCCGAATAAGGCCAGATGTCCGGTGTTATGATAGCCATAAGAATATCTTAGTAGTTTCGTGTCACGCGAGAAAGTGACAGAAATTTGAGATCTGAACAGCACCCATATGACGTATAAATTATGTACCAAGCAAAAAGGTAACCTTAATGTGTGAAGTGGAATTTGAAGTCAGCTTCACACTTCGATTGCTCTGTTTACAAAAACAGATAATAGAGGAAGGATGCTTACGTCATTATATACATATATAGGGCTGGTTAGAACTAGACTAGTAGAGGGCTAGGATTTCTACCGGAACTTCTTGGTTCGAAACACGTAACTTAATCCTGTAGAACGGGTGAAAGAAAATGAATATCTGCCTTTAGTCTTGCCAGAGGCACGGAATGAAAGAATTGTAAGAATTTGCATTCGTTCACTCGATAACTAAAGGAATACATCTCTGCGTCATCCGCCCTTAAAAAGACGTAAAGTGGTCGCGAATGAATTGTGTTGTAGTTTGGTGTAGAACTGTGATATTTGCTTTTTTGAACCTGCACATTCGACATCACAACCGGGTTGCCTTCCTCCTCAACCCTACTCACTTGATAAAGCTGATAGCATGCAGTAGGTGGTAGGGTGTAACGTACACTCCTAGAACCTATGGTGACAGCTTTACATGAGAGGAAGAAAACGAAGTCGTGACGTTTCTTTAATGAGCGCAAGCGCACAAAGGACTTCCTGTTTTATGCCGTCTTCCGAGAGGCTAGACATCAGGTCTCACTATCCAGAGAGGTTAGGCATCAGGTCTCACTATCCAGAGAGGTTAGGCATCAGGTCTCACTATCCAGAGAGGTTAGGCATCAGGTCTCACTATCCAGAGACGTTAGACATCAGGTCTCACTATCCAGAGAGGTTAGGCATCAGGTCTCACTATCCAGAGAGGTTAGGCATCAGGTCTCACTATCCAGAGAGGTTAGGCATCAGGTCTCACTATTCAGAGAGGCTAGGCATCAGGTCTCACTATCCAGAGAGGTTAGGCATCACGTCTCACTATCCAGAGAGGTTAGGCATCACGTCTCACTATCCAGAGAGGTTAGGCATCACGTCTCACTATCCAGAGAGGTTAGGCATCACGTCTCACTATCCAGAGAGGCTAGGCATCAGGTCTCACTATTCAGAGAGGTTAGGCATCAGGTCTCACTATCCAGAGAGGTTAGGCATCAGCTCTCACTATCCAGAGAGATTAGGCATCAGGTCTCACTATCCAGAGAGGCTAGACATCAGGTCTCACTATCCAGAGAGGCTAGACGTCAGGTCTCACTTTTCAGAGAGGCTAGACATCGGGTCTCACTATTCAGAGAGGCTAGACATCGGGTCTCACTATTCAGAGAGGCTAGACATCGGGTCTCACTATTCAGAGAGGTTAGACATCGGGTCTCACTATCCAGAGAGGTTAGGCATCAGGTCTCACTATTCAGAGAGGTTAGGCATCAGGTCTCACTATTCAGAGAGGCTAGACATCAGGTCTCACTATTCAGAGAGGCTAGACATCGGGTCTCACTATTCAGAGAGGCTAGACATCGGGTCTCACTATTCAGAGAGGCGAGACATCGGGTCTCACTATTCAGAGAGGCTAGACATCGGGTCTCACTATTCAGAGAGGCTAGACATCGGGTCTCACTATTCAGAGAGGTTAGACATCGGGTCTCACTATCCAGAGAGGTTAGGCATCAGGTCTCACTATCCAGAGAGGTTAGGCATCAGGTCTCACTATCCAGAGAGGTTAGGCATCAGGTCTCACTATCCAGAGAGGCTAGACATCAGGTCTCACTATTCAGAGAGGCTAGACATCAGGTCTAACTATCCAGAGAGGTTAGGCATCAGGTCTCACTATCCAGAGAGGCTAGACATCAGGTCTCACTATCCAGAGAGGTTAGGCATCAGGTCTCACTATCCAGAGAGGCTAGACATCAGGTCTCACTATCCAGAGAGGCTAGACATCAGGTCTCACTATTCAGAGAGGCTAGACATCAGGTCTCACTATCTAGCGAGGCGAGACATCGGTCCTCACTATCTAGAGAGGATAGACATCGTGTCTCACTATCTAGACAGGTTAGGAATCAGGTCTCACTATCCAGAGAGGTTAGGCATCAGGTCTCACTATCCAGAGAGGCTAGACATCAGGTCTCACTATCCAGAGAAGCTAGACATCGGGTCTCACTATCCAGAGAGGTTAGGCATCACGTCTCACTATCCAGAGAGGTTAGGCATCACGTCTCACTATCCAGAGAGGTTAGGCATCACGTCTCACTATCCAGAGAGGTTAGGCATCACGGCTCACTATCCAGAGAGGTTAGGCATCACGGCTCACTATCCAGAGAGGTTAGGCATCACGTCTCACTATCCAGAGAGGTTAGGCATCACGTCTCACTATCCAGAGAGGTTAGGCATCAGGTCTCACTATCCAGAGAGGTTAGGCATCAGGTCTCACTATCCAGAGAGGTTAGGCATCAGGTCTCACTATCCAGAGAGGTTAGGCATCAGGTCTCACTATCCAGAGAGGTTAGGCATCAGGTCTCACTATCCAGAGAGGCTAGGCATCGGGTCTCACTATTCAGAGAGGCTAGACATCGGGTCTCACTATTCAGAGAGGCTAGACATCAGGTCTCACTATCCAGAGAGGCTAGACGTCAGGTCTCACTATTTAGAGAGGCTAGACATCAGGTCTCACTATCTAGAGAGGATAGACATCGGGTCTCACTATCTAGACAGGCTAGGCATCAGGTCTCACTATCTAGAGAGGCTAGACATCGGTCCTCACTATCTAGAGAGGCTAGACATCGGGTATCACTATCTAGAGAAACTAGACATCGGGTCTCACTATCTAGAGAGACTAGACATCGGGTCTCACTATCTAGAGAGGCTTGACATCGGGTCTCACTATCTAGAGAGCTTTACATCGGTCCTCACTATCTAGAGAGGCTAGACATCGGGTCTCACTATCTAGAGAGACTAAACATCGGACCTCACAATCTAGAGAGGCTAGACCTCGGGTCTCACTATCTAGAGAGGCTTGACATCGGGTCTCACTATCTAGAGAGGCTAGACATCGGCTCTCACTCTCTAGAGAGACCAAACATCAGGTCTCACTATCCAGAGAGGCTAGACATCGGGTCTCACTATCTTGAGAGACCAGACATCGGTCCTCACTATCTAGAGAGACTAGACATCGGGTCTCGCTTTCGAGAGAGGATATTAATCGGGTCTCACTATCTACAGAGGCTAGACATCGGGTCTCACTATCGAGAGAGGCTATTAATCGGGTCTCACTATCTAGAGAGACTAGACTTCGGTCCTCACTATCTAGAGAGACTAGACATCGGGTCTCACTTTCGAGAGAGGCTATTAATCGGGTGTCACTATCTAGAGAGGCTAGACATCGGGTCTCACTATCGAGAGAGGCTATTAATCAGGTCTCATTATCTAGAGAGACTAGACATCGGTCCTCACTATCTAGAGAGACTAGACATCGGGTCTCACTATCGAGAGAGGCTATTAATCGGGTCTCATTATCTAGAGAGTCTAGACATCGGGTCTCACTATCGAGAGAGGCTATTAATCGGGTCTCACTATCTGGAGAGGCTAGACATCGGGTCTCACTATCGAGATAGGCTATTAATCGGGTCTCACTATCTAGAGAGGCTAGACATCGGGTCACACTATCGAGAGAGGCTATTAATCGGGTCTCACTATCTAGAGAGGCTAGACATCGGGTCTCACTATCGAGAGAGGCTATTAATCGGGTCTCACTATCTAGAGAGGCTAGACATCGGGTCTCACTATCGAGAGAGGCTATTAATCGGGTCTCACTATCTAGAGAGGTTAGACATCGGGTCTCACTATCGAGAGAGGCTATTAATCGGGTCTCACTATCTAGAGAGGCTATTAATCGGGTCTCACTATCGAGAGAGGTTATTAATCGGGTCTCACTATCTAGAGAGGCTATTAATCGGGTCTCA
>JAVIAB010000047.1:89177161-89217161 GCA_032433765.1 Megaustenia siamemsis | reverse complement strand
GAATTGCGCTCCGTGGTAGCCAACCTTCGATGCGGAGACGGCACTCAATGATAGTGATAGAAGTTCAACCTACAATAATCTAGGAGACGCTCAAATGGAATGTGGAATGAGCATTATATAGATAATTATACAGATACCCGCGTTGTATCATATTAAAATGTGGACGGATTTGATAGTTTTACTTTTGATAGAATTGAATATTATGTTATGATGTTAATATGATGATGATATGAAGTCATATTGTGATATGATATTAATATGAAGTCATGTTATGTAATGGTGTTGATATGATGTCATATTATGTTATAATGTTGATATGGTAGTATATTATGTTATGACGTTGCTATGATGTCATATTATGTTATGTTGCTGAGATGATGTTATAGTGTGTTATGTTGTTGAGATGATGTTATAGTATGTTATGATATTATTATGATGTTATATTATGTTATGATAATGGTATGATGTTATGTAATGATGCTTTATTGTGTTATGTTTAGTTCTTCTGAGTTTAAAATGGTGAAACATTTCATCTCAAATTTTGACGCTGCACTGTTAACTCGAAGAATAGGTGGCCGAACCGATAACTTATCGGGCTGCCAACCAGGAGAACGTGGGTTTGAATCCCGGTAGGGTGAAACGTTTTTTTTTTTTATCGTGGGGGGGGGGGTGAAATAAAAACAAAAAAACATGTCTCGAACACCTCAGTGCTGCTTCTGCCCTGAACAAGCGGCCTTTATTCTCCGCTCCTATACATCCAACCAGGCAGACCCAAGAAATTGAGGTTAACTTCTTCCTCTTCTTTTCTCTTTCACTGATACCTAAAAGGTGTCGTGGTTTATATCATTTGTCGTTCTTGTGCTGCTCGAATTGTCTGAATTAGTGATTTTCCTTTGTTGTTACATGTCTCTGTCACTGCATCTATCCATCTTCTTCTGGGTCTTCCTCTTGGTCTTTTTCCATGCATTCTCGAGAAGAACGCCCTTGATGGTGATTGGTGAGGATTCATTCTGACCAGGTGGCCAAACCATTTAAGTTGTTGTTGTTCTATATATTCAACCCAAATATTTAAATTCATTTACTTGTTTTAATATTGTTCCACTTGTCTTTATTTTGCACGGAGGTGATGTCTTTTTCTTTGCTGTTACCATTACCTCTGTCTTTTTGCTATTAAGGCTGAGTCCTTTATTTTTGCTTTCTTTCACTATAATGTCTAACATTTCTTGTAACTCATTTTCACTCTTAGCGATTAATACTATCATCAGCATACCTTAGACTATTTATATTATGACCTCCAATTGTTATTCCAGGCATGCCCCTTATGGATCCTAAACTTTGAGAAGATATAACGTTTTAAATGTTGGTAGTTTTAGCCCTGGTGTTATATGTTTTGATGTTAGTATGTTTCAAGTCTTTTTTTTTCAAGAACTGCACAAACAATAAATTTAATATAAGAACGTTGTAAGTGTGCTTATATTCTGGAGACGCTATATTTTTTTTTCCATCCGTTTCTTTGCTACAATTTCCAATGAAATGGGACTGACAAAGTATAGGTTTTTTTTTTTCAACTTGATATGTTACATTTTGAGCAGTGCGATTATCACTCATTTTTGGCATGCAGATTGCCAAAACTGACCAGGAGGTCAAGGAATGAAACGGTATTCTTTTAAACAAGCCAGATTGGATTGAAACATGTGCCGAAAACATCACTATGTGGCCTGTAATTACATTTCTAGCAAAGGTTGTCGATTACCCACGGGCTGAGCCCCACCCGCCACATACAAAACCACATCGTGAACATGATGAATGACTCGCTTCCGATCACTGCCGCTTTCTCTCGGTTTTCGGTTTCTGGCACTTTCTGGGCGTTTCTGAAGATGCATGGCCTGGCCACAGGAATTATTGATCTGTACTTCCGTCCTAGTTTTTGATAGTTGCTCTTTCTTCTAGTCGTTCTTGTGTACATTCTCGTTGTTAATGTTACACTCATTTCTGACTCGCTAGCATTGTTATCACAATCTCAAAAAACATATTTATTATAATTGTGACTCTTCCGTCGTTCTTGTGTACATTCTCGTTGTTAATGTTACACTCATTTCTGACTCGCTAGCATTGTTATCACAATCTCAAAAAAACATATTTATTATAATTGTGACTCTCCAGTCTTTCTTGCTGTACACTCTCTTTGTTATTTTTGTGTTTATTCTCGACTTGATGGGCCGTGGTTAATCCCCTGGACAGAAGGTCAGGCTCTATCTTGATCGACAACTTCCATGTTTTCTTCACTTTCTTTCTTTACTTCGCATACCCGCTTGTGTGTCGATGGAGATACAACGTTCTGGTTATCGCCCTTTAAGATATCTTTAATTATTGCTACCTAAGAGCACAAGACCGCAAATATCTCCCCCCAATGTTGAAATCCCGTGTGTTACCGGGGCCTCATTATGTGGGAAGTAAAGAATAGTGACACTGTGACCTTCCAGGCATGTCGTAAGAGGCGACTAAGGAGGTTGATCGATGGCTTGACAAGCTGTCATTGTAAAAATCATTGTTATGGAAACAGAACCATAGATTTTAGAAGCAGTGATCTCTGCAATATGTGCCACTTCGGCACGCAGGGGTTTCTGTTTTTGAGATTGTAGTTCTGCCCTATGTGCCGTCTTCGGCTCGAAAGGACAATAGATAGAGAATGTTGAAAGGCAAATAAGGACAGAGAAGAAGAATTAGTGTCAATTGATGTTGTTTTAGCGTTTCTTTGATACTATATGCCCATCTTACTCTGGGTCTGCCCCCTTCTATTCTCCTATTTTAATAAATGCTTTGTATGGTAAGGAATCGCGTGGAATTCTTTCCAGATTAGGCAAAACATTATATTGGTTATTTCTGTATGTTCTGTATGTTCTGTATGTTCTGTATGTTCTGTATGTTCTGTATGGTGACACCAAGCACTTTTCTCAGACATCTTATGTCTGTGGTGACAAGCACTCTTTTACGTTTAGTAGTCCAGGTTCGTAGATCCTGAAATGGGTATCAGATTTGTCTGTCGTAATACCGACCTCATTTTAAAATTGACAAATGTCAGTAAACAATATGGACACAAGCAATATATTTCCATTAGTCCACCAGGTAGCGTGACAGGTCTATTTCTTTTCTGTATCTCTGATTTGCTTGCGCCTCTAACAAGATTAGAATTATTGAAATCTCATAAATAAATTTATAATAATTGTGATTTCTTAATTTAACTGCCTGGATGTTCACTGTAAGAATAGCAATCACGTAGACACAGACGATCATTAATGGAAGCTTGTCCGAAATAAAGGGATGGAAATGGCAGGACAAAATCACTAACGTAGAACTATGGGAAATCGTACCAGTCAAATACCAGTGGCTATATATGGTTGGGATTTTTATTTATGCATTCTCTCTGCGGCAATCACCATTAGTCTCAGCAGCGAGGTCCGGCTTGAAACGTCAGTTACTCATCGACGGAAGAAACATGAGTACTTCCGAAGTAGAAGTTATCTGCTTGTGCGGCGAGGGACCCCTGTGCACTCGACTGCCAGGGAAAAATTGATTAACAAGCAAAATTCATTTCCTAATCTCTAGGGACTTCGTCATAGTTGAAAGCTGGCGAACACAACAACAACAACAAATACCAGTGGACAAAGAGATATAACGAAGACGATGGCGCTGGATAGGACACGCACTGCTGACGTCAACTGAGAGTATTACACAACAGGCCTTTTTTTGAACACCGAGGGGAAGAAAAAAGAGGAATTACAAATTTTTGGTTATGGATATGGAAGGCCCCGGTATCACTGCAAACGAATCAAAATCCATAATTGCTCAACCGCCCGTGCCAGCGTAATCATCCGAATTAATATCTCATCTTCCAAACAAAGAAAGGCAACTGTAGTTCCTTAATGGCAGTCTCAGCACACGCTAAAAGACATAAGGCGAAACCGCGCAGAAAGTGAACACAGCCAACTGTTCCCTGTCATACGATATCATTATTCATCGAAAGCAATTGGAATATCGAAACATGATCAAAACGGATGAGACACACAGCTCACGGTGTGCACTGAGCACTTAACTCAGTAGCTCCTGCAACAAGCAGGACTTGGAATTTATCATGATCATAATATTCTTTGGAGCTGCGATAGCTCAGTGGTTAGTGAACTGGACTACAAAGGACAAGGGGTAGGGTTCGATCCCAAACGACGGCTTCCGGGTTCACCCAGCCTTAAATGGGTACCGGATTTTTTTCTGGGAAAGTAAAGCAGCACGGGCGTAATACCGACCATATTACCCCAAAAATCATGTGCTGAAGGTCTGTAAAATATAGGGTCACTAACACCATATTTCCCTATACGCCACTTGCCGTGACTAGGGTACTTTACTTTACTTTTTATAATATTCTTTGAGAATACAGATGGAAGCAGTGATGAAGATAGTGTTGAAGACATTGAATGATCTTAAAATAATGGACGGCTTGGAAAGTGTTTGTTGGACCTAAACTCAACAGGGAGCTGAAAGGAAGAATAAGATATTATTATTTGTATAAATTGAGAAGAAAATAGTTTTGTAAGAAAACCCTCGTAGGGTCGATTCTTTCAATCAATAATTTTTATAAACACTTTTATGTTTTAAGCAGCGCGACTGTATCTGTGGATAATTAGTGTACATCATTGATGGTTCTCACAGTTCACTAGTTAATGTATGCTTATTGTATGTTTCGTTATATCTGTATTTAGTTAAATGTTGCTATATGTTAATTGTATATACATTTACGGTTTTTCATTGCCTATTACTTCATGCATAATTTAAATGTACACTAGTGTTTTAATTGTTCGGAACCTTATAAATATGTAAATATACACCATTTGAAAAAATGTATTATAATTTTATTTAATTCTAGATTGCATGCAATATTTTATTAAGTGGTAAGTTTATTAATGTTTTTTTTTTTATACCTTTTACACATTTACTTTTAGTTTGCATGTTCGTCCATTGTATTAGGTTATACAACTATTTTTTTTTAATGGATGTTAAAATCTTGTTGTCGTTAGACTTTTCGCCTTCTAATCTCAGGTAATTCCTCCATCTATCACATCAAACATACACAACACAGTTACAATATTGTTTCCCCATAAAACACTAGATATTTGTCAAACTGTTCTTTCTGGGCTTTCAGATATTTTATTTTCATTTTAAAGATGTAAAGAAGTAAAAGTTCCTTCCACACATTGCTGAGTGTATGGGGGATATAATGTTAGTGAACATATTTTTCCATGACTAAGACACATGTGTGGATGATATGGTCAGCAGCACGTCAGGTAGCGTTACTTCCTTCAAAATTCTCTATTAAAAAAAATATTCCTCTGAAATGCGCTCGATGTTTAGTGGGGTAATATAAGAAGTCACCACAACCTAGCCAACAGCATTTTACGGCGGTGAATGCGCTTTTTCTCTCTGTCTTTATGTTTCCTCCATTTCAGTGAGTGAGGTACCCTTTAATTTATTAGCGGGTTGGTATTGAGAGCATACAGCTGTGTTTGAATCCACGAGCACTGTATAGCCAAGCCAGTGTTTTACTTCAACGCTACTGACAGTCTTCCGATAACCGAAATAAATAAAATATATCAGCCTATTCCTTCAGTGCACATTAGTCAATGAGGACATCGGTAGCATAGTTGGGAAATCCACCCGTCTGGGCTACAGACGTTCGCTCAACCCGTGTTGGATTCTCGCTGGAAGCAGTTTGAGTTGTACCCGTGGTTGGGAAAATAAATACACCGTGGTCGACCCAGCCGAAATAAGTGCCAAGGTAGTACTATGGAAAGGTGAGAAATGCCGCCTACCATCGTGAGTTTCGATGCTTAAAGCGACACTATCCAGAAGTCTCCGAACACTTCTGGATAGGCGGCCGAGCACTTATGGGTGGAAACTCGAGTGCTAAGACGCCGGTTCAAGCCTCGTACTTTACCTTGACCTTTACATTATTCAATGTATGTGTGTATGTCTGTTTTGTGTATGAGTATGCAGTGTCCAAGAAAGCCATGAAACTAAACATATACATATAGTCAAGCAAAGTATCCCTCCACCCCTCACTAGGCGAATGAAGAATATGGTGCTTGTGGTTAATTGTTTACCATGACTACGGCACAATTTTGGGTGATCACACCAGGCCGCCTTTACTTCCAAGAAAAAAAATCTCTAGTACCAATTTATAGAGGCTGGGTGAACCCCGACCGCCTTGTCGATCCGAAAATAAATTGAACCCAGATCCTCCAATTCAGGAAGGGAGCATACTAACCACTCAATACGTGTAGTACTTTGTACATAAATCTAGCTTCAGGCGCGTACTGACAACATACAAATGTACACGTATATACGGGGGTTTAATATGCATCGTCAACCACATTTCATTGCCCTCTGTTTGGTACTGTCTGTCATAACGTTGCTTTTCTTAGTATTGTCCTCAGACTTTATGCCTCGTCTATATGTGTTATTGCTAACTCAATTGGAATTACATTAGATGTGAGTAGGTTTTTAGGTTAGAATTGCGGTTGTAAAAGTGAGCTCCTGTCAGAACATGAAAGTGGTAGGTACAAGATAAAGATAGTCGAAAAGATTGTGGAAATCACTGGGGTTTTGGTTTGGACATATGCACCAGGAGGCTTTTGGTAACTTGATCTTATGATCGTCTGGTGTGATAAATCCTGCAGTAGCGATCTGTTTTTACACTGCAGATTATGCTGTTGTGGTTATTTATTTCCAAACTCGTGCAGTCAAGTCCTGGGGCAAGGAGGCATTTCTCTGGGAGTGGGGCTGCTGTTCGGCACAAAATTGCTGCACGAGGCTAGAGTTAGAACAAAACGTGTCTTAATAAGTGATCTCGCTAGGATTAATGATGGGATACGTGGTCTCGTGATGGAGATCTGGCAGGAAAGTGCCAAATGATTGATCTTCGGCTCACGACTTCATTTCGAGTTTGGTCGTCATTTCCAAAGCCGCGAGTGCCTGCTAGGACAAACGATAAATACACTCGGCAATTTACGATCGCCCTCCGCCATCATCAGCCTTGTCGCTCTGCCACTTGAGCTTCAGAATTGATAGCTTCCAATTTTGGTTCTCCTGGTGGTTTTAGACAGGGCTTTTCTTTGCTATTCGTGCGACAAGTTTGTTCTAAAACAACATATTCTTAACTATTAATATTTGATGAAATTCTGTCAAATGTGTCCATATATATAGATAGATAGATAGATAGATAGATAGATAGATAGATAGATAGATAGACAGACAGACAGACAGACAGACAGACAGACAGACAGACAGACAGACAGACAGACAGACAGACAGACAGACAGACAGACAGACAGACAGACAGACAGACAGACAGACAGATAGATAGATAGATAGATAGATAGATAGATAGATAGATAGATAGATAGATAGATAGATAGATAGATAGATAGATAGATAGATAGATAGATAGATAGATAGATAGATAGATAGATAGATAGATAGATAGATAGATAGATAGATAGATAGATAGATAGATAGATAGATAGATAGATAGATAGATAGATAGATAGATACTTATGTTATAACCGCACTTGGTTGCCTTACTGTATACCTACCTCATTTACCACATGTTACATTCGTGTATCTATTTCATTCACTATATCATAAACCCGGGAGCCGCGATAGCTCAGTGTTTATTGAACTAGACTGCAAAGATCGGGTTCGATCCTGATCGACAGCTTCCGGGTTCACTCAGCCTTAAATGGGTACCGGACCTTTTCTAGGAAAGTAAAGCGGCACGGGCGTAATCATCATTAAGTACTGGGCCTAGTGGCGTAGGTGATCATGTTTCTCCACAACTTTCGATCTCGGCAGCTATTTATCATTTCTGTTGTTGACCTTCTGCCAAGCCATTCTTTTAAGCTGTCTGTTATTTTTTCTTTGCTTCCCTCTATATCTTCGTCCCTCAATTTTTCCAGTTATTACAATATATTCCAGTTGTTCTCTTCTCATTACATGGCCAACAAATGATGATTGTCTCTTCCTAACATTGGAAATTAGCTCTCTTTTTGTTTTGACCTCTCTCAGAACATTTTCATTACTCTTCTTAGCTGTCCATGGTATTCTCAACATTCTTCTGTAAAACCACATTTATACAGACTCCAGTGATTTTCTTGTCTGTTGTCCTATTGTACATGACTCGCATCCATATGTTAAGACTGGCTCTACGTAACATTTAAGAACTCTTTTTCTTGTTTCTATTGTCAAAAATGGATTGCATAGTATCTCCCTCATTTTTTGGAAAGCTGCTTTTGCCTGAGCCATTCTGCGTCTCACCTCTTTTGTCCATTTTCGTCTGAGGTTAACAAAGTTCCCAAATATTTAAATTCATTTACTTGTTTTAATATTGTTCCACTTGTCTTTATTTTGCACTGAGGTGATGTCTTTTTCTTTGTTGTTACCATTGCCTCTGTCTTTTTGCTATTAAGGCTGAGTCCTTTATTTTTGCTTTCTTTCACTACAATGTCCAACATTTCTTGTAACTCATTTTCACTCTTAGCGATTAATACTGTATCATCAGCATACCTTAGATTATTTATATTATGACCTCCAATTGTTATTCCAGGCATGCCCCTTATTGATCTTAAATTAATCTCACTATAAATATTAAACAAATCTGGTGACAGCACACAACCTTGTCTACCACCCTGTTTTATTTGTTTAAACATTCCCAATTGGTTTTCAGTTCTTATGACCGCTGTTTGTTGCCAGTACATGTTCTTTATTATTCTTAGATCTTTGCTGTCTATGTTTATGTTTTCTAAACCGACCACATTACCCCAAAAATCATGTGCGGATGGTCTATAAAAATGATGGCCACTCACATCATATTCCCTATATGGCACTTGGCTTGACGAAACACTTTACATTTAACTTTTCTGTCATAAACATATATCTAATTCAATCCACATTTTGAATTCATTAACTAATTCATTCAGAACATCTTGAGTCCACACAGGGGCGAAAGCAGTGACAGCACCAGACCTCAAAATGTGTCAGGGACACATAGATGACTTCTAGTTCCACAACAAGTGAACCAGATGTATCCTGAATCTACTAAATCAATTCCATACAGGAGATGGATGCTTGGACTAAATGGCAGAAATAGCGCAGCTTTCTATAGATTACAACACAACACATCTACGTCCATTACTTTCTATAGATTACAACACAACACATCTACGTCCATTACTTTCTATAGATTACAACACAACACATCTACGTCCATTACTTTCTATAGATTACAACACAACACATCTACGTCCATTACTTTCTATAGATTACAACACAACACATCTACGTCCATTACTTTCTATAGATTACAGCACAACGCATCTACGCCCACTTTGCGCCAGTTTAAATACCGGCGTTCAAGAAAAATAGTTATTGAGCGAGCGCAAAAGAAAAAAATAGAAACTTTAATACTCGAGTGAAAAGAAAGAACGATAAAATTAATTTCATTTTACGTGAAAAAGTAACTAAACTACTGCTACTATCATTTCAGACAAATACAGAACAATTTTGTAACCATACATTTGTGTAGGCATTCGAATTGCTTTTAAAAGTAAGGAAAAAGCCCCGGCGCTAAGTGACGTATAGGGAATATGGTGTTAGTGACCATACATTTTTATGGACCTTCAGCACACGATTTTTAGGGTAATGTGGTTGGTATTACTCCCGTGCAGCTTTACTTTCCCAGAAAAATATCCGGTACCCATTTAAGACTGGGTGAACCCGGAAGCCGTCGATCAGGATCGAACCCGACCGCTTGTACTAAGTTTTCCAGTTCACTTACCACTGAGCCATGTCGGTTCCATTTTCAAATATACAACAAGCTAATTAATTTTACGTGAAATAATACAACAACAAAGGGAAAAACATGTGCTTGTGAAAACAAATAATAATAATTTCAATGAAGAAAAAACAACACGATTAGAAAACGCGTCACGGAGAACAGTGATCACAGTGCATGGGCAAGCACTGGTAACATAAACAACAGTCCCTACTCTGCGACAGAACTAGCACAGCGGCAGAGGACAAAGTATCATACACACAACAGTGCTCAGAGGACAAAGTATCATACACACAACAGTGCTCAGAGGACAAAGTATCATACACACAACAGTGCTCAGAGGACAAAGTATCATACACACAACAGTGCTCAGAGGACAAAGTATCATACACACAACAGTGCTCAGAGGACAAAGTAACATACACACTACAGTGCTCAGAGGACAAAGTAACATACACACAACAGTGCTCAGAGGACAAAGTAACATACACACAACAGTGCTCAGAGGACAAAGTAACATACACACAACAGTGCTCAGAGGACAAAGTAACATACACACAACACTGCTCAGAGGACAAAGTAACATACACACAACAGTGCTCAGAGGACAAAGTAACATACACACAACAGTGCTCAGAGGACAAAGTAACATACACACAACAGTGCTCAGAGGACAAAGTAACATACACACAACAGTGCTCAGAGGACAAAGTAACATACACACAACAGTGCTCAGAGGACAAAGTAACATACACACAACAGTGCTCAGAGGACAAAGTAACATACACACAACAGTGCTCAGAGGACAAAGTAACATACACACAACAGTGCTCAGAGGACAAAGTAACATACACACAACAGTGCTCAGAGGACAAAGTAACATACACACAACAGTGCTCAGAGGACAAAGTAACATACACACAACACTGCTCAGAGGACAAAGTAACATACACACAACAGTGCTCAGAGGACAAAGTAACATACACACAACAGTGCTCAGAGGACAAAGTAACATACACACAACAGTGCTCAGAGGACAAAGTAACATACACACAACAGTGCTCAGAGGACAAAGTAACATACACACAACAGTGCTCAGAGGACAATGTAACATACACACAACAGTGCTCAGAGGACAATGTAACATACACACAACAGTGCTCAGAGGACAATGTAACATACACACAACAGTGCTCAGAGGACAATGTAACATACACACAACAGTGCTCAGAGGACAATGTAACATACACACAACAGTGCTCAGAGCCAAAATAATGGAGAAACAATCGCGATCTTACAGAGTAGACAATTTTAAATATCTGGGTAGCTCGTTAACACAAGACAATAACCAAGAGACAGAGATAGATATAAGGTGTAACAAAGCATGCCAAGTTATAGGCCAAGTATCAACACCATTGAAAAACAAAGCAATAACTACGGAAGCAAAAAGGGCAATATGCAAATCAATTTTTCTACCAACTGTGCTATCAGTGGCAGAAATGGACGCTGGACTCTAGAACAATAAGACAGATAACGACCACCGAAATGAAATGTGTCAGAAGAATGACAGGAAACAGCTTAAGGGACAGAGTAAGAAACACTGAACTGAGGAAGAAACTCGAAATTGAACCAGCCATCGAATACATAAAGAAACAACAGATAAATTGGTTCGGCCACATAACAAGATTAAAAGAACTAACAATGACTCAAAGAGCCATAAACAAACGCTACGAAAACGCCAGATTAAGAGAAAGACCGAGAAAGAGATGGATAAAGGGAATACTAGAGTCACTAGGAGGGATAACACCAGAAGAGGCCAACAGAAGAGCAAAGAATCGCAGATTGTATCTCCCCTCGACGCCAACGGCAATGGAGGAAGGATAGAAGAAGCAGAAGAATGAAGAAAATATACACGAAAAAAAAACCCGGAAAAATATTATATTTAAATAATATTAGTTTTAGGTTGTAGTAATGCTAGAAGAAAATGTAACATTAGCTAGATTACAAGAAAAGGGAAATATCTCAGCTAGAGGATTAATCAAGGGAAATAGGCGTATATAAAAATTACCAACATAAAAATTTGGGGATGTTATTTTTAAGCAAATCAACAAGAATTATTAATCCTTACCAATCACCATCAAGGGCGTTCTTCTCTAGAATGCACGGAAAAAGACCAGGAGGAAGGCCCAGAAGAAGATGGATAGATGCAGTGACAGAGACATGTAACAACAAAGGAAAATCACTATTTCAGACAGTTCGAGCAGCTCAAAAACGACAAATGATATAACCACAACACCTTTTCGGTACCAGTGAGAAAGAGAAAAGAAAGTAGAAGAACAAGAGTTAGCCAAAGCCATAAATAAAGTAATATTTCATGTAAAACAGAACATACAATTGTTTACTTCTGAGAGGCCTGTGAACTTACATACTGATCAGTGAAGACGACTCATCAACTAAACTGAGTAATAAATTAACAGCAAAATTGGTGAAGGTGCTGAAGAGACTGAAAGTTGTGGAGAGACGTGATCGCCCCATGATGGCAGACACAATAGATGATGATGACTATTATATGTACTGTACAATTCATCCATTTTAAACCTGGAAGGATAAAGTGACAAACGTGGAGGTTCTGACTTGCACAGGCCTACCGAATATCTACACGCTGCTCAAACAACGTAGGTTACGCTGGCTTAGCCATGTACACCGTATAAAAGATAGCCGCGTACCAAAAGATATACTCTACGGACAACTGGCATATGGTAAAAGAACTAGGGGGCGCCCAAAACCTCGATTTGTAGATGTGTGTAAACGTGACATGAAGACTCTGCACATAAACCCTGCAGCATGGGAAGACATAGCTGCAGACCGCAATCTCTGGAAACACACTCTAAAGGTTCATCTCAAAGAAGAAGCAGACAGATTCATAGAGAAAGAGAATACACGACAAAAGAAAAGAAAGGAAAAAATAACATTTCTAGGGGCGCTGAAAAATCCATAGTCACCTATGACTGACGGAGGCTACTACTATCTATCATCCATTTATTGAGTGCTGTCTTCGCATCGAAGGTTGGCTACCATGGAGCTCCATTTCGCTTTGTCTCTTGTTTTGATGATGTCAGTTATCATAGGCTGACTTGTCCATCTTTTGATGTTACTCGTCCATGTTAGTCTTGGTCTGCCTCTTTTACCTTGTATTTTCTATTCTAAGATTACTTTTAGTAGGCTGCTGTGTCTGTCAACATGCTCACTAAATTTCATTTGTCTTGCTCTAATTGTGTTTAGTAGTTCTCTTTTCATTCTTTAGTTCTTTTAAGACTTCATCGTTTGTTTTCTTTTCTTTCCATGCAATTCTACCCATTCTTCTATTAATCCACATTTCATAGGCTTCACTTTTCTGTTCTGTTTTCTTGTCTGATATCCATGTTTCTGCACCATAGAGAAATGTTGAGCAGATAAAACATTTTGCTATTTTTAGTTTTAGCCCTGGTGTTATTTGTTTTGATGTTAGTATATTTTTCACGACATTAAAATTACTTTTTGCCATTCCTATTCTTTTGTTTATTTCAGTTGTACATTTTCCATCACGGGTTATAGTAAGTCCAAGGTAGCTGTAGCTACGTATAATTACCTATTCTTTATATTGATCAACATGAAGATATAGACACGTTTGTATAATCTTAACAAAAGCATCATCACATCATCACCATGTGTTAGAACGCACGATAAACCACTGAGAACCTTATACTCCTGTCAAGTGTGTTGTCTATCAGTTTATTTCCCGTTTTCCTTACATGTCAAGATGATAAGCTATAATACACTTGTGTATCTCTTAGTTTCTGTTGACATATCATGTTTGATATGCACCTGGCTTCACAAAACTTTCTATATTTCATTTATACTTAATACGCCAGAAAGGAACATTATGTAATGTTTGTTCTTGTTTATGTGTATTCATTAATTTTCTGACATATTTTCTGACACATTATTTCAAAGAAAGGTATAATATAATGTTTACACATTCAATTATTATTAATGTTATTATTTATTTATTTTTTTTTTGCGTACGCTTTCACCTCAATCGAGGTCCCTAGAGACTAGGAACTGAATTTTGCACGTTAATCCGTTTTTTTTTTCCTGACAACAGTATGCACAGGGGGCCCTCGCCGCACAGGCTTATACCTCCGTCTTCGGGGGCACTTCGTCGATGAGTTATTTACACGTTTCAAGCCAGGTCTGTTGCTGAGCCAGGGTGGTTGCCACAGAGAGAAACCACAAATATAAATCCCAACTGGTGCAAACGGGATTTGAACCGCAACCTCTCTGTCTCGAGACCAGCGAGACCAGACAGTCCCCCCAAATATAATATAAATTATAATTCTGCAGTATTCTCTAACCGTAATGGCGTGTCAGATGTCGCTTTTAGGAATATTTACCTCTGAAAATGCAAACCATCATTTACAATTGAAAGTGGTTGACAACAAAGTGGTTGAGCGGCAATCTTATGGCGTGACACGGAACGATACAATATTTGATCTCTTGTCTGACACAATCTCCTGAGTGGCGTCATGGTTCTTTTATCTTGCTACTCAAAATGGCACCGAGGGCGCGACTCCAAATATCGCGCGCACACTTTCACGCTCAGTTCTGAAGCCAAACAGAACGTAAATATTTCTGACGGTTCCACACTCGATCGATTACCTGGCGTGTGGGTATAGCGACTAAGGCTCAAACAAAGTCTCAGCTCTTAAATCGTTTTGTATTCACCAAGACCATGCCTGATTATGCTCTGTAAACGTTTTTGTCTGTGATACTCCTCTTCATCGTTTGTCCTGAAAGCGACAGTTGTTAGATTATATTTATTACACAGAGAGAAAAAGTGAGAGTGAGGGAGAGAGACAGGTGGCGATAGAGAGCGATAGAGAGTGAGAGAGAGAGATGGGGTGAAACAGGTGGAGATAGAGAGGCAGAGAGACGGAGAGTGTGCGGGGGAGACAGGTGAAGATTGAAGGAGAGAGTGAGGGAGAGAGACAGGTGGAGACAGAGATGAGGAGAGAGATGGAGAGATTGAGGGGAGATGGAGGTGGAGATAGAGAGGATAGAGAAATGAAGAGAGTGAGTAGGAAAGACATGTGGAGATAGATAGAGAGAGAGAGAGAGTTGGTGAGAGTGAGGGGGAGAAACATGTGGAGATAGATAGAGAGAGAGAGAGTTGGTGAGAGTGAGGAGGAAAGACATGTGGAGATAGAGAGAGTGAGAGTTGGTGAGAGTGAGGGGGAGAAACATGTGGAGATAGATAGAGAGAGAGAGAGTTGGTGAGAGTGAGGAGGAAAGACATGTGGAGATAGATAGAGAGAGAGAGAGAGAGTTGTTGAGAGTGAGGGGGAGAAACAGGTGGAGATAGAGTAAGGTGACCAGACGTCTCGATTTTTCCGGGACAGTCTGGATTTTTTTACTGTTTTTTTCAACCTTTGTCCCGGATTTGTTACTGTCCCAAATTTGTCTCGATTTTGGCAGATTTTTTAGCCTTTATCCCGGATTTGTTAAAATACATTAGTGACACAAACATCTACAAATTTTGCCAATATGGTAAACATCTCTTTAACTTTAAAATAGACGTTATTCCGTTGTTGTGTAGAAAATGTTTAAAAAGCTGAACTGAATGTTCATTTGGCGAAACAATAACAGTTGCTTACGTTCGCCTGATGACTAATTCAAAATTATAATAAAAAAATAGAGTATTCGTAGACTGTAGAATTACTCTTCGTCATCCGCCCTTACAAGGACGTTAACTGGACGTGTCTGCGTTGTGTTGTGGTTTGCAGTATAACTGTTATATTTGCGCCTTTCGAACAATAACAGTAAAATGCGCTCCAAGTTTGAAATCTTGAAACTGAAACTGAAACTGAAACACTCATCAGAAAAGTACATCAACTCTGCTTCACCTTCCATTGAAGTATCACTAATGTTTTTTTTTTTTATCTCCTGGTAACGTTTTGTAAGCCTATATTGTTTGGTGTTTTAATTAGTTTTAAAATATATGTATTATTCATTTGAAAAAGACTGAAGAAATGTCATTTTATTGATGAAAAATTTAAGTCAAATTAATCCGTCCCGGATTAGGGTTTCAAAAATATGGTCACCTTACAAATAGAGAGTGAAGAGAGTGAGGAGGGAGAGAGATATAGAGAGGGGGAGAGAGATGGGGAGAGTAGGGGAGAAGAAGAGGAAGGAAACTAAATTGACTTAGTTCAATCCTAAGAAATGACACACACAAAATATGCCAAATTAACCTCCAATTAACTTCCTCTTTCTTCTTCTTTCCATCCTTTTTAAAAAAAAAACTTTCAGCACAAAGAAAAAAGAGTTTGTGGTTTTTTGCCCGCCTCACCACACACACACATACATTCCCCCAGAGTTCTTCTCTTCTTCTGTTACGTTACCATGTATTTCACTTTCTCTCCCCCCGCCCCACCACACACACACATACATTTCCCGTGTTAGAGGAGCTTATAAGAAAATGTTTGTGCGCGAATAGACAATTAGACGAATAGACAAATAGACGAATAGACAAATAGACGAATAGACAGTATAATGGGTTGTTGCAATGGTGGAATATTTATGTTTGCTGATAGGATCACTATCTTTGCACATAGAACTAACCCCTAAGTGCTACGATATCTCCCTCGTGAATCTCGAGATAATCCGAGGAGAATCCTGGCCCACGTGCATGAACTCCGTCGCACGGCCTGGGATCCATAGTGTGAGTCGGTTATTGCTGACAACCTTTTCTCGGGTATATTTTTGGCCTACTTTTTTGGATTGTAACTATCAAGGGGATCTTTAACGTGCGCGATTACACACGGGACCTCCTGTTTATTGTTGTTATCCGAGAGGGCTATGCGCCGGATCGCACTGCCAACGAGATCAGCGACGGGTAACGTCATATAGTAATCACGGATTAACTTTTCAATATTAAAAAAAGAAATCGATACGCTTCTGTTGGGCTTTAAACCCGGGTCGTTGCTGTCCTGGGGCCGACATCCTACCTCTAGACCATCCATGGGCGACCCAGATTGGCAGTAGCTCTTGGGTATGTCAGGGAACAGCATCTCCAGCGGAAACTGTAAAATCAAGAACAATTGAACCATGGCACATGAGCTTCCCGAGTCTAAGAACCAGATACTAGCCTCGTTCTCTTGGTATAATCAATATTCTCATTTCCCACATCTGACTTTTAAACAATCAAAATTCTCATTTCCCACATCCGACTATTAAACAATCAACATTCTCATTTCCCACATCCAACTATTAAACAATCAACATTCTCATTTCCCACATCCAACTATTAAACAATCAACATTCTCATTTCCCACATCCAACTATTAAACAATCAACATTCTCATTTCCCACATCCAACTATTAAACAATCAACATTCTCATTTCCCACATCTGACTTTTTAACAATCAAAATTCTCATTTCCCACATCCGACAATTAAACAATCAAAATTCTCATTTCCCACATCCAACTATTAAACAATCAACATTCTCATTTCCCACATCCAACTATTAAACAATCAACATTCTCATTTCCCACATCCGACTACTAAACAATCAACATTCTCATTTCCCACATCCAACTATTAAACAATCAACATTCTCATTTCCCACATCCGACTATTAAACAATCAACATTCTCATTTCCCACATCCGACTATTAAACAATCAACATTCTCATCTCCCACATCCGACTATTAAACAATCAACATTCTCATTTCCCACATCCAACTATTAAACAATCAACATTCTCATTTCCGACATCCAACTATTAAACAATCAATATTCTCATTTCCCACATCCGACTATTAAACAATCAACATTCTCATTTCCCACATCCAACTATTAAACAATCAGCATTCTCATTTCCCACATCCAACTATTAAACAATCAACATTCTCATTTCCCACATCCGACTATTAAACAATCAACATTCTCATTTCCCACATCCGACTATTAAACAATCAACATTCTCATTTCCCACATCCAATTATTAAACAATCAACATTCTCATTTCCCACATCCAACTATTAAACAATCAACATTCTCATTTCCCACATCCGACTATTAAACAATCAACATTCTCATTTCCCACATCCAACTATTAAACAATCAACATTCTCATTTCCCACATCCAACTATTAAACAATCAACATTCTCATTTCCCACATCCAACTATTAAACAATCAACATTCTCATTTCCCACATCCAATTATTAAACAATCAACATTCTCATTTCCCACATCCAATTATTAAACAATCAACATTCTCATTTCCCACATCCAACTATTAAACCAAGTATCAACACTATTGAAAAACAAAGCAATAACTACGGAAGCAAAAAAGGCAATATACAAATCAATTGTTCTACCAACTCTGTGCTATCAGTGCCAGAATTGGACGCTGGACTCTAGAACAATAAGAAAGATAACGACCACAGAAATGAAATGTGTCAGAAGAATGACAGGAAACAGCTTAAGGGACAGAGTAAGAAACACTGACCTGAGGAAGAAACTTGAAATTGAACCAGCCATCGAATACATAAAGAAACAACAGATAAATTGGTTCGGCCACATAACAAGACAGAAAGAACTAACAATGAATCAAAGAGCCATAAACAAACGCAACGAAAACGTCAGATTAAGAGGAAGACCGAGAAAGAGATGGATAAATGGAATACTAGAGTCACTAGGAGGGATAACATCAGAAGATGCCAACAGAAGAGCAAAGAATCGCAGATTGTTTCTCCCCTCGACGCCAACGGCAACAGAGGAAGGATAGAAGAAGAAGGAGAATAAGAACTATTAAACAATCAACATTCTCATTTCCCACATCAATCTATTAAACAATCAACATTCTCATTTCCCACATCCAACTATTAAACAATCAACATTCTCATTTCCCACATCAAACTATTAAACAATCAACATTCTCATTTCCCACATCCGACCATTAAACAATCAGCATTCTCATTTCCCACATCCAACTATTAAACAATCAACATTCTCATTTCCCACATCCGACTATTAAACAATCAGCATTCTCATTTCCCACATTCAACTATTAAACAATCAACATTCTCATTTCCCACATCCAACTATTAAACAATCAACATTCTCATTTCCCACATCCAACTATTAAACAATCAACATTCTCATTTCCCACATCCAACTATTAAACAATCAACATTCTCATTTCCCACATCCGACTATTAAACAATCAAGATTCGAACATGTACGTTTTTATTTGCATGTATGAGTGTGTGCATATAAGCGTGTGTGTGTGTGTGTGTTTGCTTTATTTGCGTCTCACTGTAAGTGCGAATCTTTATTTGTGTGTATGTGTTTACATCTGTCAATGCTTGCACATAAAATCTAAATATTTCAGATTTTTAAAACCCAATTTTTAAAAATACAAATCTGAAACATTACAGTCTCTCTCTCTCTCTCTCTCTCTCTCTCTCTCTCTCTCTCTCTCTCTCTCTCTCTCTCTTTCTTTCTCTCTCTCTCTCTCTCTCTCTCTCTCTCTTTCTCTATGGAAGTAAACTTTTCCTAATGAAATTCCACACCTATTACTTTTCTATGAAAAAAAAAAGTAAAGTACCCCCGTCACGCCAAGTGACATATAGGGAATATGGTGTTAGTGACCATAAATGTTACAGCCCTTCGGCACATGATTTTTGGGGTAATGTGGTCGGGATTACGCCCGTGCCGCTTCATTTTCCCGGAAAAAAATCCTGCACCCATTTAAGGCTGGGTGAACCCTACCCCTTGTCCTTTGTAGTCCAGTTCACTAACCACTGAGCTATCACGGCTCCCTTTTTCTATGAAAGTTGCGAACTAAAATGGCAAAAAAAAAAAAAAAAAAAAGATACAATTTGTTCCTAAATATAATAAACCTCGCGATAAATCCCCACGTAAAAGTAAAGTAAAGAGCCATATCACGCCATGTGGCGTATAGGGAATATGGTGTTAGTGACCATAATTTTTACAGGCCTTCGGCACATGATTTTTGAGGGAATCTGGTAGGGGTTACGCCCGTGCCGTTTTAATTTCCCAGAAAAAATCCGGTACCCATTTACGGCAAATCCTCATGTAGTAACAAAGAAATAACAGGAAGGGGCTACAATCATAATTAAGCTTTCAATAGAAGTGTAGGTAATACGTCTATGTCTAATTGCATGAAGAAACAAATACAACTGTTCACATATATAAATCGTTATAGCAACAACAACAAAATTAGACAAATTGTAATATCTAGGAAGTCTAGTGACAAATGACAATTCAAAAGCAGCAGAAATAGACTCCAGATGCAACAAAACTTGTCAAATCAGTGACAACTTTCAAAACTGCTGTCCAACAAGGAAACAACGCTGGAGGCAAAATGGGCACTCTACAACACAATCTCCATCGCAACGTTGTGCTATCAATACCACGCTCAAGGATAATAAGAATAACAACCACTACCAAGATGAAATGTGTTAGACGAATGGCAGGAAGCAATCTGAGAGATACGATTAAAAATGAAGAACTGAGAAAATAAATGAGGATTTATTTCGGCCATAGCGTGCATAAAGAAACAACAGATTGAATGGCTTGGTACATATTTAGACAGAGAACAACACACAACACAAACTTTCAATAAGCGTACCGAGAACGCCAAACCTAAGGGTCGACCACGAAAAAGATGGATTGATGGAATATTTGAAATACTATTTAATATAACAACAGCAGAGGCTAGCAGAAGAGCAAAAGAGCGCAAATTATATCTTTCCTCGACGCTGAAAGGAAATGCGGATGAGAAGAAGAGTTACAGAAAACAGCACCTAACAAGCGACATTGACAACCAAAGAAAACAACTACTAAGAAAGGAAGTAAAGAAGTTCAACAAGCAGGGTTACCTAACAATGACGAGATTAATGATGAAGCATTTGTTAGTCAAAAGCGTCATAATTTTCTCGGTTGTTGCCCTTGCAACAATGGCCAACCACTAGTGATACTCTGATATGTGTGTTTCTGCTTGCAGGTTCCTTAAACACCAGTCAAGGGAACAGATATACGGTATGGGGTATCGGTAGTTTGCCAGACGATTGGGGAACCAAAATGAAAGTGATTTTAAAATATGTTAGCAACAGACACAACAAAAGTAACACACTATTACTACGTCTACGGGTAAATTCAGCAAGTAATAAAGAGCTAAAATAAAACAAAAAATTGAATGTTTTAAAATTTATATTATATATTTTGAAAACAAAATACGTAAAATAACAGAAAACAAAATAATACAATTGAAATATAAAAATCAATATGGATTGGTTGCTTTCTAGGCAAGACACCGGTCTCGGGACAGAGAAGTTGTGAGTTCAAATCCCGGTTGCACCAGTTGGGTTTTTTATTTGTGATTTTTCTTTGCGGCAACCACATCTGGTCTCAGCAGCGAGGCCCGGCTGGAAACAGAATTATCATCGACGGGAAAAAAAATATGAAATCTGCCTGTGCGGCGAGGGACCCCTGTGCACACAGCTGTCAGGGAAAAACGGATTAACGCGCATTCAGTTCCTAGTCTCTAGGGACTTCGCCAAAGGTGAAGGTTGGTAAGCGCAAAAAGGAAATTAAATTTTAAAAATTAATTATTTGAAAACTACAACCATTGCTACTGTGTTTGTCTACTGTTCTGTGGTCGTTCAGTTCTAACAGGAAAGCGATCACGACGCTGAAGTCAAAGACATTGTGTGAAATGAAGATCATCTTTGACTGCTAACACGCACATAATTGTACAATTATAAATATTATGTTTAAAGAACATGGAATTGAAAAGACCTAAACAGCAAATCTAACGAATCAACGAATAATGTTATTGTTATGGAAGGCCCCGGTATCACTGCTTTCTTCTTCTTCTTCTTTCCTTCCTCATCTGCATTTCAGAGTCGAGGGGATTAAAATCCATAACTGCTCAACCACCCGTGCCAGTGGAATCATCCAGATCAAAGAATAATTAACAGGTAAACAAAACTATTACGAAGGATTTAATAAGGCAACTGAAATGGTGGATTAGAAATAATTGTGTTACACAGATTGGACACACCGTGTAGACTTTTGCAACAGCAACTTGCAAGACAAATGAGGGAAATTTTAATACTATTATATTACAATTTAATACTATTATATTACAATTTAATACTATTATATTACTATTTAATACTATTATATTACTATTTAATACTTGAGTTATTGAGTTATTGAGTTATTTGCGGGTCATCATCATTGCACTCCGAACATGTCCAGAGGTGCTCAGATCCCCTGCTCAGCAATTCCCTCAGTGTCCAGCGACTGACGACTCCAGTTCTATGTTGGTTGATAAGTCTTCTTACACGGCCACCAAGTTTCTCATTTCTGGCCGTGCCCATCTTAACACCCATTTCCATAATCCGAAGAAGTAACGTTGATCTGTGTTTGTCGAAGTCCTGTGCTCTTTATTTAATACTATTATACAGTACATCGCATCAATTCTGTTGTTGACTGTTTTCCGTACCATGACACCAAGCTATCCAGTTTCTTCTCTATCATCCGCGATCTCTCTTTCCCTGTATTTTGCCAGTTGTAACCAAGTATCTCTACTTTCCTCTTCTCATGATGTGTCCGGAAAATATTGATTGTTTCTTTCTGATGTTTATTAGGAGCTTCCTTTCTGAGTTGGCCATCCAGAGAAATTCCTTGTTGGTCTTTTTAGCTGTCCAGGATACTTTCAATATTATCCTGAGAAACCCCATCCACGTGGCCTCTAATCCTCTTCTGTGTCTGTTTGTCCACTGCACATGATTTACTTCAATAGGTCAGAATTGGTTCTATATAGCACCCATGAACTCTCTCACTATTTATTAACATAGACCTGTTACACATAACCGTTTTCATTTTCTGAAATGTTATTTGAAGAAAGTAAAGCTAGGGGAATAATTAAAACTAGATAAAAAAAAAAAGTGATTGTGTTCGTGCGTTATATCATTAAATCAATAGAATGTACAGCTAAAAATGATTATATGAAGAAAGAATACATTTTAGAGGAAGAACTTATCATATGAAGAAAGAGTAAATTTTAGAGCAAGAACTGGTTATATGAAGAAAGAATACATTTTGGAGCAAGAACTGGTTATATGAAGAAATAATACATTTTGGAGCAAGAACTGGTTATATGAAGAAGGAATACATTTTGTAGGAAGCACTAGTTATATGAATAAAGAATATATTTTGGAGGAAGAACTAGTTATATGAAGAAAGAATACATTTTGGAAGAACTGATTATAAGAAAAAAGAATATATTTTGGAGCAAGAACAAGTTATATGAAGAAAGAATTCATTTTGGAGGAAGAACTAGTTATATGAAGAAAGAATGCATTTTGGAGGAAGAGCTCAATTTGGAGGAAGAACTGATTATATGAAGAAAGAATTCATTTTGGAGGAAGAACTGGTTATATGAAAAAAGAATTCATTTTGGAGGAAGAACTGGTTATATGAAAAAAGAATTCATTTTGGAGGAAGAGCTCAATTTGGATGAAGAACTAGTTATATGAAGAAAGAATTCATTTTAGAGAAAGAGCTCAATTTGGATGAAGAACTAGTTATATGAAAAAAGAATTCATTTTAGAGGAAGAAATTCTTTGTTCTAGAACAATTCTCATCTACAGCGTTCACCGAAATGCGTACTCCTCTATCTCGACCTGTCTGAAAAGGTCGCTAAACTGGCGTTGTTATTTTTTGTCGTAGTTTACAGAAAACTACAAAATCTGCGATTTTCAGGCCTAAATATCCGCTTTCAGCATTAATTTTTTTATATCGGGTTTGATTTCTTCCTTTTCGATCGCCCTGGGTGGACTGGTTTACCAGTTTCCATGCACACCATTGTGAGGTGGATTTTCCTCTGATTTAGACCATAGATTCAGATACAAACAGTCAGTAATGAGTCGTTGATCGGTTTTAGCCCATGCCTTGTTAGCAAAATTTGGCCCGGCTGAGTAACCTTAGATAAAGAATGGAAACCTGAGAAGAAAATGTGTAAAAAAAATGATTATTTGAATTTCTGGGGGTAAAAATGAAATATGAAACAAGAACTAATAATGAAAACAAAGAAGAATTTGAATTTAAAAAAAAAACAATGTAATTATCTAAGATAAGAAAAAACAGATTTTGTTTTAAAAAATGTATTAATGATAAGAAAGAAACAGGTTTCGGCACAAGACCTGTCATTTAACGTAAAAAAACATAATTTACAAAAAGAGTTATTTATTTCAGATGAGAAATAAAATATAGTCGTTTAATATAGTTATTTATTTAAGATGAAAGGTAAAATATACTGTGTTCATATAGTAATTTTTTAAAGATGAAAAGTAAAATATACTGTGTTAATATAGTAATTTATTTAAGAAGAAAAGTAAAATATACTGTGTTAATATAGTAATTTTTTAAAGATGAAAAGTAAAATATACAGTGTTAATATAGTAATTTTTTTTAAGATGAAAAGTAAAATATACTGTGTTAATATAGTAATTTATTTAAGATGAAAAGTATATATATTTTGAAGATGAAGAAGAGGTAATTATTGAAGATAAGAGGAAATAGTTCATAGAACAACAGTATATTAAGATAAAAAGATTTCAGATAAAAAGAGAAACAAATACTGCAAAAGCGAATTATTTTGATAAAAGTAACTAATTTGGACGTTCTATATGTATTGGTGGCTAGTTCAGAAGGATGTTGATAACCGGCAACTGCATGTCCTATTGTGAAGGTTATGTGTGATGTGATACATTAAAGAAAACATCACTGGGACCAAACGAAACGGGACAGATCCAACCATTTCCCGCCAACTAATGGTATGGGAGTCACAAATGTCCGATATGCGCGCGCCCTCGATTGTCCCCTCGTTGGGAGCTCCTCTGAGATCAGAGTGAACTCAGCTCTCTAGGGAACGCTAGTGTTGCGGTGGACGTCACGAGGACGAACCGAGGGCAGCAAAGTTGAACCCAAACAGGTCTTCCGTATGATATTTAATCGTCAGACATCACTCATTCACATATGCCACATAGTGGATCCGTAATTATGTAGCATAGCATTATGTTCCTGTTACTAGTTACAGTACATGTTACATTAGGACACTTAAACAAATTTATGGACAATAAGAGGTCCTTGTTGGCTATCATCATGTACCGGGCCTAGTGGCGTAGGTGATCATGTCTCTCCACAACTTTCGATCTCGACAGTTCTTTATCATTTCTGTTGTTGACCTTCTGCCAAGCCATTATCTTAAGCTTTCTGGTATTTTCTCTCTTTGCTTCTCGCTATCTCTTCGTCCCTCAATTTTTCCAAGTTGTTACAATATATTCCAGCTGTTCTCTTCTCATTACATGGCCAAAAATGATGATTGTTTCTTCCTAATATTGGAAATTTGCTCTCTTTTTGCTTTGACCTCTTTCAGAAAACTTTCATTACTCTTCTTAACTGTCCTTGGTATTCTCAACATTCTTCTGTAAAACCACATTTCAACAGACTCCAGTGATTTTATTGTCTGTTGTCCTATTGTCCATGATTCACATCCATATGTTAAGACTGGCTCTACATAACATTTAAGAACATTTGTTGGATATAGGCATTTATAAAGATGAACTTATTGTTATAGAAATGCATCGTGGGTGTATGTGAAGCCAGAAGTGTCGTAAAAGTGTGCCTAATTGCTGCGGTATTTTGTTAAACAGATGGTGCATACCGTAGCGCTAGAGTTAGCGAGTGGTTGAGGATTGGGTCGAAATTGGTGGAGGAGAGATGGAGGCCACTCAAATGAGAACCCATAAGATCAATTGATATCCTAGCTTGCGCCATTTGTGGTAGAAATCTGACCGTGTTGTCTTTGATGACATCGCTGAATTTCTGGGTCAATATAAAAAGAACCCCGCTTTCTTTCAATATGTAGGTAGGGTTGTCTTAGGACATAATGGCAATAATCATTGCTCCTACAGTATGTAGGTAGGGTTGTCTTAGGACATAATGGCAATAATCATTTCTACTACAATATGTAGGTAGTGTTGTCTTAGGACATCATGGCAGTAATCATTGCTCCTACAGTATATAGGTAGGGTTGTCTTAGGACATCATGGCATTAATCATTTCTACTACAATATGTAGGTATGGTTGTCTTAGGACATAATGGCATTAATCATTTCTACTACAATATGTAGGTAGGGTTGTCTTAGGACATAATGGCATTAATCATTTCTACTACAACATGTAGGTAGGGTTGTCTTAGGACATAATGGCATTAATCATTTCTACTACAATATGTAGGTATGGTTGTCTTAGGACATCATGGCATTAATCATTTCTACTACAATATGTAGGTATGGTTGTCTTAGGACATCATGGCATTAATCATTTCTACTACAATATGTAGGTATGGTTGTCTTAGGACATAATGGCATTAATCATTTCTACTACAATATGTAGGTAGGGTTGTCTTAGGACATAATGGCATTAATCATTTCTACTACAATATGTAGGTAGGGTTGTCTTAGGGCATAATGGCATTAATCATTTCTACTACAATATGTAGGTAGGGTTGTCTTAGGACATAATGGCATTAATCATTTCTACTACAATATGTAGGTATGGTTGTCTTAGGACATAATGGCATTAATCATTTCTACTACAATATGTAGGTAGGGTTGTCTTAGGACATAATGGCATTAATCATTTCTACTACAATATGTAGGTATGGTTGTCTTAGGACATAATGGCATTAATCATTTCTACTACAATATGTAGGTAGGGTTGTCTTAGGACATAATGGCATTAATCATTTCTACTACAATATTTAGGTAGGGTTGTCTTAGGACATAATGGCATTAATCATTTCTACTACAATATTTAGGTAAAGTGTCCTAAGACATCTTGGCAGCAATAATTTCTATTACATTATGTAGTTTTCAAAAATAATGCTAATATTTAGGCAAGGAAGGATTCAGAATAAAATCAATAATGAATTAGAAGATTAACAATTTGGTTTTAGGAAAAACAGTGGGACAAAGAAGTCATATTCTGCAAGAGGACATTAATTGAAAAGTACTCAAAAGTAAACAAAAAATTATATGCGTACTCCATAGATTACAGCAAAGCTTTTGTTGCAATACACCATAAACAATTTATAGAATGCCTAAAAAGATAAACATCTATTTGGCTGGGAGCAAACAACAATAATAAAATGTAACAACGAGAACTCTACACACATGGATATAAAAAGAGGAGTAAGACAAAGATGCATCCTATCTCCAAGCTTGTTCAATCTATACACTGAGCAAATCTTTAAAAACATCTCAGAGATGCCAGGCCTACAAATTAATGGAAAGATAATCAATAACCTAAGATATGCTGATGATACTGTACTACTAGGAGATAATCCTAAAGATCTACAACAATTACTTAATGAAATAAACATGACAAGCACAAAATATGGATTAGATGCGAGTATAAATATGACTAAAACTATTATCGTAAACAAAAATAATGCTCAAAGCCTACAAGTGAATTTCAAAATTGAAGGAATAGACCTGGAGACAAAACAGAGCTACAACTACCTTGGACATTCTATAACCGATCATGGACAATGTAAAACTGAAATAAACAAAAGAATAGGAATGGCAAAAAGTGATTTTTAATGTCATGGAAAGTATACTAACATCAAAATAAATAAAACAAGGGCTAAATCAAAGAATAGCAAAATGTTATATCTTCAAAATATTCATGTATGGTGCAGAAACATGGACATTAGACAAGAAAACAGAACCAAAAAATTGAAGTATATGAAATGTGAATTTATAGAAGTATATGAAGTATTGGATGTAAAGAAAAGAGAACAACCGACCAAGCATGACAGTAATCATATCTCCTACAGTATGTAGATGGGGTGTTCTAGGATAGCATGACAGCAATCATATCTCCTACAGTATGTAGATGGGGTGTTCTAGGATAGCATGACAGTAATCATATCTCCTACAGTATGTAGATGGGGTGTTCTAGGATAGCATGACAGTAATCATATCTCCTACAGTATGTAGATGGGGTGTTCTAGGATAGCATGACAGTAATCATATCCCCTACAGTATGTACATGGGTGATCTAGGATAGCATGACAGTAATCATATCCCCTACAGTATGTACATGGGTGTTCTAGGATAGCATGACAGTAATCATATCTCCTACAGTACGTAGATGGGGTGTTCTAGGATAGCATGACAGTAATCATATCCCCTACAGTATGTAGATGGGGTGTTCTAGGATAGCATGACAGTAATCATATCCCCTACAGTATGTAGATGGGTGTTCTAGGATAGCATGACAGTAATCATATCCCCTACAGTATGTAGATGGGGTGTTCTAGGATAGCATGACAGTAATCATATCCCCTACAGTATGTAGATGGGGTGTTCTAGGATAGCATGACAGTAATCATATCCCCTACAGTATGTACATGGGTGTTCTAGGATAGCATGACAGTAATCATATCCCCTACTGTATGTAGATGGGGTGTTCTAGGATAGCATGACAGTAATCATATCCCCTACAGTATGTAGATGGGGTGTTCTAGGATAGCATGACAGTAATCATATCTCCTACAGTATGTAGATGGGGTGTTCTATGATAGCATGACAGTAATCATATCCCCTACAGTATGTAGATGGGGTGTTCTAGGATAGCATGCCAGTAATCATATCTCCTACAGTATATAGATGGGGTGTTCTAGGATAGCATGACAGTAATCATATCCCCTACAGTATGTAGATGGGGTGTTCTAGGATAGCATAACAGTAATCATATTCCCTACAGTATGTAGATGGAGTGTTCTAGGATAGCAGGATAGTAGTCATATCTCCTACAGTATGTAGATGGGGTGTTCTAGGATAGCATGACAGTAATCATATCCCCTGTAGTATGTAGATGGGGTGTTCTAGGATAGCATGACAGTAATCATATCTCCTACAGTATGTAGATGGGGTGTTCTAGGATAGCATGACAGTAATCATATCCCCTACAGTATGTAGATGGGGTGTTCTAGGATAGCATTACAGTAATCATATCCCCTGTAGTATGTAGATGGGTGTTCTATGATAGCATGACAGTAATCATTTCTCCTACAGTATGTAGGTGGGGTGTTCTAGGATAGCAGGACAGTAATCATATCTCCTACAGTATGTAGATGGGGTGTTCTATGATAGCATGACAGTAATCATTTCTCCTACAGTATGTAGATGGGGTGTTCTAGGATAGCAGGACAGTAATCATATCTCCTACAGTATGTAGATGGAGTGTTCTATGATAGCATGACAGTAATCATATCTCCTACAGTATGTAGATGGGGTGTTCTAGGATAGCATGACAGTAATCATATCCCCTACAGTATGTAGATGGGGTGTTCTATGGTATCACAACAATAGTCATATCTCCTACAGTATGTAGATGGAGTGTTCTATGATATCACAACAATAATCATATCTCCTACAGTATGTAGATGGAGTGTTCTACGGTATCACAACAATAATCATATCTCCTACAGTATGTAGATGGAGTGTTCTATTATGTCACAACAATAATCATATCTCCTACAGTATATAGATGGGGTGTCATCGGACATCATGGCAGTAATCATTTCTCTTACAATATGTTGGTAGGGTATCCTGGGACATCATAGCTGTAATCATTTCTCTTACAATATGTTGGTAGGGTATCCTGGGACATCATAGCTGTAATCATTTCTCTTACAATATGTTGGTAGGGTATCCTGGGACATCATGGCAGTAATCATTTCTCTTACAATATGTTGGTAGGGTATCCTGGGACATCATGGCAGTAATCATTTCTCTTACAATATGTTGGTAGGGTATCCTGGGACATCATGGCAGTAATCATTTCTCTTACAATATGTTGGTAGGGTATCCTGGGACATCATAGCTGTAATCATTTCTCTTGCAATATGTTGGTAGGGTATCCTGGGACATCATAGCTGTAATCATTTCTCTTACAATATGTTGGTAGGGTATCCTGGGACATCATAGCTGTAATCATTTCTCTTACAGTAAACTGGTAGAGTAAGGTAATATGTGCAGAACGCACACAGAATAAAGAGGATAAACTGTGAGAACCACCGTGTTGTAACGATGAGATGAAGAAAGAAACGACGAGCGCTTGTTATGTTGCAAGAGACCAAGAAAACATGAGCACCACCCAGCTTGAGTCCACGCTGAAACAAAATATTGACTTGATAGTCGCTTACTTACAAATTATTAAGAGGAAAGTTTTGTATTAAGTAAGTTGAAAAGACGAAGTCGACTAAGTTCTGTGGGGAAATCAATGATATTGATAGATCATTGAAGTTGTTATGGCAACTGCACAGAAAAAGAATGTGGCGGTAAAGAGGAGCATATCTTGGACTTCCGGATATTAAATCTTGCACGGCAGGAAACGGACGAAAACAAAAGTAAGGAGTTCACTATTTCGAGCAAGATGATGGAACAAATATTGTTGGGCACAGCTTTGCCATCAATAAATATCCCTGAATTTTGTAGAGCCCAAGTAGATTATGTGAGAATGGATGGGATTAAGGCTACTTTACAGCGACCACAAAATTGCACCAGGTCCATACTGTTTCCGGTATGAGAATATTGGTCAGTGGGCAGATAAGGTGATAGAGAAACTGGTAAACATCAATAATAAACGTGATGAAAGTGATAGTCAATTAAGAGTAGTTGTGTAGGTGATATCTCTCCCGGGACGGGGAGGGCGGGCAGTACGGGTTAATCACTGAGCAGAATACTATAGCTAAAGTGTTGGAGGCGATAACTACCAGGAAACTAACATGACAGAGCCGTTCTTTTATGCTTCCAATGCTTCTGTGTTTTTTTCTGTGTTATTGTACATGTTTTTGTCTATGTTTTTGTCTACGTTTTTGTCCATGTACTTATCCATGTTTATGTCAATGTTTTTTTTCTATGATTTAGTCAATGTTTTGTCCAATGTAAGGTTCCTACGCATATGGTACAATAGGGATTCTTGATTTCATGATGGCTCTACTTCTTGCACTCAAAATCAACACATTCCTTCTTAACTTGATCTCTGCTGCTCTCATCCAGAAAAGGTGGACATCTTAACCAAAAGCCTTGATCTACCACATTATCACCAGTTTTGTTCAACGCGAAGAGAATCACAAGCGAACCGATCACTAGCCTGGGGAGGACAGAATCTCATACCGACCGGCGTTTTGGTTTCCTGTCAGGGAAAAAGGAAGGGAAGTAGGTTGCTGTGGGGCTGCAGACAGAACTCGAACCCTTAAAGTAGAGAGTTCAGCATAGCTAGTCAGCTTGACGAAGGCAGCTATAGCATGGTACTGCTGGAAGAACCGTATCATCAAAACACCAACACCAATTGTGAGTCTGTGTTCAGAAGCTGAGAACTTTAATGAAGGGACAAACTCAATGAAATATCTAGACGTGTGGTTTGGCCAAAGTCTTGCTTTTACTGAGCACAGGTAGCCATTGTAGCTAGAAAGGGTCTAGCAGCGGTGGATATTCAGAGGAGACAACGGAGGCTGATTTCTCTCTTATCAGAATACATAACACAATCACATTCAAAGTTAAATGTCGGTGTACAACCAGTCACCGTATACCCTAGTATAGCCATTATATAGGTCAAATAACTCAAGCCGTTACTAATGAATAGACTTCAATGTCTACGGAAGTCAAACCTACTACAACAGTACAACGCCATTTTTCGACCATGCAATGTGTATGACTAGGTAGACCATTTCAACAATTACCCCATTGTTTCTATGACAACAAAAGAGCGACAACGCAGGTGACATTCTGTCTTTTTATTGAAATGTTAGAAATAGTGCCGATATGGATAATATTTTATGAAGCGACGACTGTAAAAATTACTTCGTCTTTACATACAAAAAAAAAACTATGAACAAAACTGTAAGAGAATTTAATTAACATTTAACATACGTTTTTACGTAACTTCTAATGCAAGTAACATAGATATTATGGTGTAATTATAATTATGTTAATTAAGGGCAATAATTGAAGGCATTATATTACATAGCGCAAATTGCAGTAACGTTTACGTCGCAAATGATCAGGTTAAAGGTCACCTTAAAGTTCGGTCTCATGTCTGGCCTCCTCAAGTTTCAAAGTCACCGTACTCCGCCAGGGTCTGGCTGCAATGTGGATGATAGTAGCAGCAGATTTTAGGTGAGCAGCGTCATCGTGTTCTCTTATATAAGGGACTGGTCATTTCTGTTATTGAGTATGTTTGACTAGTCTGTCCCTTGGTCATAAGTAGGTAAGAAGGTTGGCAAGGATACAGAACGAGGCAGTGGTTTTCAAACTTGACATATATAAGACACACCAACCAGCGCCGTGCATTACCTCTTCAACTGTCCTTCCATGAAAGACAAGACAACAAATTTAATTTCAGTCACCACTGACACACAACATAAGGGTAAGAAGTCGGGTTCGATCCTGATCGATGGCTTCCAGGTTCACCCGGCCTTAAAACGATACCGGAAATTTTTCTGGAAAAAGTAACGCTGCACGGGCGTAATACTGACCACATTACTCCAAAAAGTATGTGCCGAAAATCTGTAAAAAGTTATGGTCAGTAACATTATATTCCCTATACGTCACTTGGCGTGACGGGACACTTTAGTTTTTTACTGACACACAAAATGCACAGCACAGCGAAATGAGGAGTCTGAAAAGTCAAAGGTTTAGCAGACGGATATTGTTAATGTGACGTACCGTTAAGGTAGGAGCCGCGATAGCTCAGTGGTTAGTGAACTGGACTACAAAGGACAAGAGGTAGGGTTCGATCCCAACCGACTGCCTCCGGGTTCACGCAGCCTTTAATGGGTACCGGATTTTTTTCTGGGAAAGTGAAGCGGCACGGGCGTAATACCGACAACATTACCCCAAAAGTCATGTGCCGAAGGTCTGTAAAATGTATGGTCACTAACCTACTAACTGCATATTCCATATACGCCACTTGGCGTGACAGGGGTACTTTACTTTTTCTTTTTTTTTCACTGTTAAGGTGACCATATTTTGAAACCCTAATCCGGGACGAATTAATTTGACCTACATTTTTCATCAATAAAATGACATTTCTTCCTCCTTGTTCAAGTCAATAATACATATATTTTAAAACTATTACAAAACATTAACAGGAGATTTTAAAAAAAAATCTGCAATACTCACTTAAATGGAAGGTGAAGCAGAGTTGCTGTACCTTTCTGATGAGTGGAATTTTTATAAGATTCTTTCTTTGTTTGGAGCATCTTAAGAAATTCAACACATGTTTGCTCATTGTTCACTTTGGTGATCAACATAGCCTTTAAAGTGTCCACACTTAGATGTGATTTATCATTTGTCCACAAGCTGCTCATCAGTGAAAATAATCTTTCCGTTGCAGCATTTGTTCCCGGTAGACACAAAAAGAACTCTGCCAGCTTCTGAATATGTGAAATTGGCACATGTCTGTTTTTGAAGTGGGAAGCTATTTCAATCAAATACTGCCCTGGTAATGTTTTATTAATACTCCACTCATTAATTTTCTGAGAAGTAACAAACTGCCTCATGTAATTCGTCATATATTTCATTTTGTGGAAAGTCGACTGAAGGTACTGTTTGACTCACTAATGATGAAGATTTCTGAATATCTTCCCAAATGAACATCCAGTTCAACTGTTTAAACATTTTCTACACAACAACGGAATAATGTATATTTTTAAGTCGAGGAGACGTTTACTATATCGGCAAAATTGGTAAACGTTTGTGTCCCTAATGTATTCTAACAAATCCTGGATAAAAGCTACAAAATCCACCAAAATCGGGACAAATTCGGGACAATAACAAATCAAGGACGAAGGTTGAAGAAACAGTAAAAAATCGGGACTTTCACGAAAAATCGGTAATGTCTTGCCACCTTACGTACCGTGGACTTCATTCAACAAATGTATTCACTTGAGGACGTTGAACTTAATGAAAAGTGGCTGCAATTACGTGCTGACTGTTGTACATTCTTAGTATGTGTTAGACTGAACAGAAAATCTATCTATCTATTGTCCTTTCGAGCCGAAGACGGCACATAGGGCAGAACCACAATTTCAAAAACAGAAACATTGCGTGCCAAAGCGGCACATATTGCAGAGATCACTACTCTAAAATATATGGCGCTGTTTCCATAACAATACTTTTTACAATGACAGCTTGTCAAGCCATCGATCAACCTCCTTAGTCGCCTCTTACGACATGCCTGGAAGGTCACAGTGTCACTATTCTTTACTTCCCTCATAATGAGGCCCCGGTAACACACAGGAACTGAACAGAAAATACAACAAACAAAACACATTGAAGGTAACAACAGAAATATAGGCTTTGATTTTTTGTGTATAATTCTTCTTAGAGTGAAGTAGTCAATTGTAAAGGCGGGTCTGATGTTTGGCGTAGATGGATTTCAGGGCCAATGACTGGGGGCATTTAAACTTGAAAATGTTGCAAGAGCCTTACGTCAAAAAGACTGACGCCAGACAAGAGCAGGGAAGCAACAAAGACAATCAACACAGACATGGGGCTGTCAGTCGTTACAGGTGCAGGAGTATATTGAGGGGATTCGAGCATGTATGGAGATATAATGTTTGTCTAATAATATATATATATATATATATATGTACAAACACACAGTCAGACAGACAGGCAAGCAGGCAAACAAGCAGACAGACAAACAGACAGTCAGATAGATAGATAGATAGATAGATAGATAGATAGATAGATAGATAGATAGATAGATAGATAGATAGATAGATAGATAGATAGATAGATAGATAGATAGATAGATAGATAGATAGATAGATAGATAGATAGATAGATAGATAGATAGATAGATAGATAGATAGATAGATAGATAGATAGATAGATAGATAGATAGATAGATAGATAGATAGATGGATAGATGGATGGATGGATGGATGGATGGATGGATGGATGGATGGATGGATGGATGGATGGATGGATGGATGGATGGATGGATGGATGGATGGATGGATGGATGGATGGATGGATAAATAGATAGATAGATATAGTCGACACCACTACTCTCATACAAGGTAAGAAAAAAGTGCTATTGCGTAATACAAACACTGGATGAAGCCAACACAACGCACATTCCAACAGTGGCGCAGTTCAACAAAGACAGAGAAAACACAACTCCATCATTACCTCATAAATCAACTGCGGTCTATCATTACCTATTTATCACCAGTGGTACCTGATTGTTCCCCTTTGCCCGAGCTCTGCACAGCGGCGCCTTTCTGGTCCGTAAATGTCACTCACGCTTTTACACGAGCCGCCAACATCTCCACGTCTCCAAGGATATTTAATATCAATTAGGACGCTAATATACCACCTACACGTCCATATACGCTAAATATCACCCTTTCATGTCTTATGCATACAATTGACTTCGTGTGTATGTGTGTGCGTATGTTTATCTGCATGGAAGTGTATGTGTGTGTTTATATATATATATATATATGTATATATTACTTAATTTCCCCCAATCAGAGCAGATAATGACGATGACTGCATTTATAGACATTTGTTAATGATGCAGTGGAGACATGAATCATTTCGTAAGAATCCATGACATGCGTTCAATTTTTGCAAAATATAGTTAAAATTGAGGTGAAATAGAGTTAAATTCTGAATTATTATATGTTGTATGTAAGGCAGATTATTAAAACAGGTAAATGAATTTATATATCTGGGAACAATGTTAACCTCAAATGGTAGATGTAAAACAGGGATGAGATACAGAATGGCCCAGACAATAGTAGCTTTCCACACAAAAAAAAGGAAGATACTGTACGACCCATTTTAGACAATGGAAACAAGATAAAGAATTCTTAAATATTATGTTGAGCCAGTCTCTTAACATATGGATGTGAATTATGCATGGACAATATGACAACAGACAAGAAAATCACTGGAGGCTGTAGAAATGTGGGTTTACAGAAGTAAGTATATTGAGAATACCAAAGACAGCTAAGAAGAGTAATGAAAACGCTCTGAAAGAGGCCAAGGCAAAGAGAGAGCTAATTTCCAATATTAAGAACAAACAACCATTATTTTTGGGCCATGTAATGAGAAGGGAACGGTTGGAATATATTGTGAAAACTTGGAAAATTGAGGGACGAAGAGATAGAGGGAAGCAACGAGAAAAGGTACCAGACAGCTTAAGAGAATGGCTTGGCAGAAGGACAACAACAGAAATGATAAATAACTGTCCAGATCAAGCGTTGTGGAGAGTAGAGAGACTTGATCACCGTCACTCATACAACAGCTTTAAATTTATCTTCTTTTGTCATTCGTACAATATCTTTAAATTTATCTTCTTTTGTCATTCGTACAATATCTTTAAATTTATCTTCTTATAGACATTCATACAATATCTTTAAATTTATCTTCTTATAGAGACATTCATACAATATCTTTAAATTTATCTTCTTATAGACATTCATACAATATCTTTAAATTTATCTTCTTATAGACATTCATACAATATCTTTAAATTTATCTTCTTATAGACATTCATACAATATATTTAAATTTATCTTCTTATAGACATACATACAATATCTTTAAATGTTATCTTTAATAATTTGTATAATCACATTAAAATTTGTCTTTATAATGTCATTTTTACATTACATTTAAATCTTTCTGTATCTAGTAACTATTACAATGTCATCAAAACTATCTTTATGTAGTAACTGGTACAGTATCTTTATAAATCTATCTTTAGATTTTAGATGGTCAATCGTACACAATATTTACATTTTTCTTATTGAACCACCCGCTAATATACATTTATATATAATAATATATATGTCTTTAATAAAATAATATTTATGTCTTTATTTAATCTCTAGTACAATATCTTTTAGTCTTTTTTTTTTATTTAGTCCCTCGAACTAATTTCTTTAGGTCTTTAATTATCTAGCCACTCGTACAATTTCAATAGATCTTTAGATTTTTCAGTCATTCGTGCAAAATATTTGAGTCTTTCTTTATTGCCACATTCGTAGAGTATTTTGGGGTCTTACATTTATTAACTCTATCGTACCTTTAAATCGTTCTGTACTCACTCACATACAACAAGTCAAATCTCTCATATTTCCTGTACTCCTACATTATTCACACTCCCTTCATTTTCTGTTCACAAGAACAATAATTCAAATCTTTGTTCCTCTAGTTGCCCCTGCAATAATTCAAATCAACTACTCGAGAAAGAGATAAAAATTGCCATTAAATTCTTGATTAACCCCAGAGCTCACCTTTTTGTTGCTCTACTAGGGGTGGGTAACTGCAATTTTACCAGGGGTGAGTAACTGCAATTTTACCAGCCATACCGCTCCCGTCCGACATGTCACCTATGCAAATTAGCTCGTGGTCAAAGGCGAAGGTTTGCCCAGGCCAAACATGACAGTGTGGGCTAGTAGTCTGCATGACCAAAGCTTCTCCGCATTAATATATGCGTGTGTGCGTACGCGCGGGAGTGGGTGCGTGGATCGATGAGCTGGGAACGGTGGGCCGATCAGAAGTTAATCGTGCAAGATACCTATATCTGGGATGGAGAGAAATATGGGAGAATCAAGTGATGTCTGTCGCTTGTGAAATATGCTCCGAAATTACATCATTGTCGACGTACACACGGTAGTTCTTAACTAGTAACTTGATCATAATTATTTCTTAGACAATATGGCAATAATATAAAAAAAAATTAAATTGAAGCCTTTGAAACGTGGATTTATAGAAGAATAGGAAGAATTGGATGGAAAGAAAATAAAACAAATGCTGAAGTCTTGAAACAAATCAAAATTAAAAGAGAACTACTTGACACATTTCAAAGGAGACAAATGATATTGTTAGGGTATGTTACAAGACACAGCAGCCTACTAAAAGTAATCTTTGAAGGGAAAATACAAGATAAAAGAGGTAAAGGCAGACCTCAACTAACATGGCATAGTAACATCAAAAGATGGACAAGTCAGCATATGACAAGGAGACAAGTAATAATAAGTAAATATTATTATAGAGGGAAATTTCCGAGGCGATAATCAGTGAATCATTTCAGCGCTCGGAAATAATAAACATACCTATTCCTCTGAAATGATTCAGCATATCACAACCTGCCCTCTCAAAGTAAGAGACAGAGCGGATGGCGCTCCATGGTAGCCGCCAACCTTAGATGCAGAGACGGCACTCAGTGATGATGATACAATATGATTTCATGCAAACTTTTCTTATCTAATGAAATGACTTTAAAATATTATAATTTTGAAAACATTTTTTATTAAAATCTGTCTTTAACAACAGTTGTGTTGTGTCTTTTGCTCTGTGCTGCACGCGTGCGTAGTTTGTCTGTCTCTACACACAGGACGGGTGCAACGAATTACGGTTCTCCCCCCCCCCCCTCCCCCCCTCATCCCCCATTTCTGGGCTATACATGAAGTTTTATGTTGGAAAAGACAATAATGATTTTCCAGTGCTGTCGTCCCGAGGTGCTCGGGCTAGAGTCATTATTGCAGCCCATCAAATGACAGTTGGCTGTCTGCTTTAAGAAATAGAATCTGTGGAGCTTTCGATGTCCAATGAGGCGTACATCGGTTCGATTCTCTATAGAGTCGAGACATTTTAATTCTTTCTTTTTTTTATATATCGGTACCGGAATAGACACTGATGATATGTAGGGTATGTGATCTTTAATCCCTTTCTCCAACAAATAACTCAGAAAGAGCCCCAGTAATGTTCTCACCAGATCCCAAGTGAGATGGATTACAATACCGTAAAAACGATTTTTTAACCAAATAAACTTGTCATTTTGGCTGGTTGGACTTAACTTTGTTACGTTTTTTGCAGTTTTCGTGATGTATGACGCGCTTCAACCTCAGACTATGTCATTTAAGTTATATTAGGCCGCATTTGTCATTTAAGTTATATTAGGCCGCATTTGTAATTTAAGTTATATTAGGCCGCATTTGTCATTTAAGTTATATTAGGCCACATTTGTCATTTAAGTTATATTAGGCCACATTTGTCATTTAAGTTATATTAGGCCGCATTTGTCATTTAAGTTATATTAAGCCGCATTTGTCATGAAAAACTTACAATTTAAACTGCATCAATGAATTAGGTTCAGTATCAAGTGTCCTATTAGGTTATTCTAGTCTTTCCTGTCAGATTTTTTTTGGTTATTATTTTTACGTCCGTCAGCTTCCACGTCTGGCGAAGTCCTTAGAGACTAGGAACTGAATTTCATCCGCTGAAGCCGTGTGCACAGGCGTCCCTTGCCGCACAGGCAGATAATACGTCTTCGGTGATACTCACATATGTTCCGTTGATGAGTAATTGACCTCGCGGCAGAGGTGGTTGCCGCAGAGAGAAACCACAGATAAAAATCCCGACTGTTGCAGCCTGGATTTGAACTCACAACCTCTCTGTCTTGTGACCGCCGTCTTGCCGCGAAACCAACCAGTCCCCTTCCTGTTAGATAAGCCCAGCTTGAGAAAATCTTAATATCGGTATTAACGTATGTAAACAATTAATTAACTTTGGTAATTGCAGTGTTTCGTTTGCTGGCCATGACGTTTAATAATTCCGTACATAATTTTGATACTTTCATTTTGCTGTCGAGGAAAGATGGGTGAGTTGGGTGTGAGGGTATGGGGAGGTGGTGTTGAAGTAAAAAATGCTGACCCCAGCTGCTTCACTGACCATGCCACCTTTATTCTCCAGTCATATAGTCACATCCTCCATTGTCTGACCCACCAGAAATAGGAGAACTTTCGTTGATAATTACCTCCCTTTTTTACAACTTTCTTGTACTAACTTGGTTATCAAAGACCCGCGAGCAGAAAACACAACAGGAAAACTCACCAAATGGCGTGACGTGTACAAATATTGGAGATAGAGA